>JAQGCY010000275.1:0-20744 GCA_034700645.1 Xenylla mediterranea | reverse complement strand
AGTTCTTGTTCTGACAAGTCCATTGGTCCATAATGCCATTTTAATAACGCCAGTTTTTCATTATGTTTCAATGTTGCTAAGACTTGATAACTTGTGGAGCTCACAGTATGCTGAATCTTGAATTAATTTTCTCGGGCAAAGCTAATGAAATAGGACAAAGATATCTTTGTGATGACGATGCCTCGAATCAAAGATTTCGGATTTTACAAACTTTATTAGAGACAACGACTCAAGGTAAACACCTTTTAACCTCCTTCAGTGAACAAAACATTTATGACAAACTGAACAGTATGTGATAAATATAATCATGAACTATTAACTCATTTTTTGCACAATCATGAAGCTTGGAATAAAAAGTAATTTAAACTTAAAATTTTTTTTTAAATTTTTACAATATAATATTAATTATTTGGTCTAAAAGGTAATATTTTTTGTCAGCCCGCTTAGATCTTCACACCACATGTACCCCTACCCCTCAACTACCCCTCCACAAAATTTCAGCCCTCTAGCCTCTTACAGCCAACTTTGGCGCCACTTTGAAAATATGACTCTCCATGTACACTTCGAGTAATTTCTGTCAGCCCGCTTAGATTTTCATACCACATGTACCCCTACCCCTCAACTACCCCTCCACAAAATTTCAGCCCTCTAGCCCTTTACAGCCAACTTTGGCGCCACTTTGAAAATATGACTCTCCATGTACATTTCGAGTAATTTCTGTCAGCCCGCTTAGATTTTCATACCACATGTACACCTACCCCTCAACTACCCTTCCACAAAATTTCAGCCCTCTAGCCCCTTACAGCCAACTTTGGCGCCACTACGAAAATATGACTCTTCATGTACACGGATCGCCGGGTGCTTTCTTACTGGTGCAAATGGTTGTTTGCTGGAAATTGTGTTTGCTAACTCTACACTTCCCTGAAGTGTATAGCAATAGCACCAGTTGAGTTGACTCCTCCCCTTCCTGTCAATCTCGGTTACGATTACGAAATATACGAAGATTCGGTTCATCTTTCCTTCACCCGTCACTCATCCTAGATTTTAGATATTAGAAAAGAGATTTCCATCACGAATTCAAGATTAAAGGTACCTAACAAGAATATACAGAATATAAGTGCAGCCTGCATATAGAATAGATACGGTACAGCTACTTACCCCGAAGCCGAACTTCCGAACCTTAATCAGCGTTGTCACTCACGGTTGACACTTGATTGAATTGAAAGCAACTAACTGCTTTCTCCATAGTTGATTCATAGTTAGTTAGTATACAAGGTAATCACAATTTCACAATGACAATACCCCTTTAATCCTGGTAACAAATATTGAATGCATTCTTATTCTTTCACTGGTTCCAGATTTCCATTTTCCAGGGTTTCATCTTGATAGTAAAGAGGATGAAGAAAGCAATTGAGAACATATCGTTAACAGTATTAACTATTATTTTCTTGAGTATTTGGAACGTTGAAATAGTATCCGCTGCCAGCCGCTATAATGACAGGCAATCCACTCTAAGTAAACTGATTTATGAGACAATCCCTGGAGCCAGAGGATGTTTCCGAAGAATGAATGGAACCCATCAAATCGGTTGCTCCTGTAAGTTCGTATTATACTTTAACTGGAAAACAATCATCTTTTAATGAATTTTTTTTATGTCTAGCTGGGTTTAGTGGAAATGTTGGAGTTGTTCATTTAGTTGAATCAAATTCATCAATTGAATGGATTCTGGAAAAAGGTCCACATTCACCTTACGTAGTACTACTCAAACCTCAATCATTTACACTGGAAATATTACAAAGGCTTCAAGGAGCTGAAGGTCGAGTTAGTGGTGTTCTTCTACTCAAAGATAAAACAATTAATCAGTTTTCAACAGATTCAAAGTGTCCTAATCACGGATATGGTATGTTATGACACTTGATTACATTTATAGTTTTCTACTATTTCTGTGATCGCAGCTCTGTCAACAAAAATAATTTTCAGGATTCTATAAAAAACCCTCAATCTGTCATACCTGGAATGAACCTGGATCAAATATAATGTTTCAAGACTGGCAATTTCCAATCTTTTATGTGGAACATAACGACTCAATTTCGACTTTAATCAATGTAAGTACAATTGGTTATTGTTTTTTTAAATAATCATCTCCAAATTGTATTTTATTATTAAATTCAGTGCTATGATAAGTTTAACAAACCACTTGATGATGGTACTCCGAAGGACTGGCCACTTTGTGGAGCGGAACTCCATGAACTTATGCTCGCGGCAGTTAATTCGGAGACATGTATTAGGAGAAACAATATAAATGCGTTTAGTATAACTCCAAGTTAGTAATTTTATTGCTTGCGAATAGACTAGACTTTATAACCATGTGAATCTGTTTATGTTAAAGGTCGATTGTGTGATCCCATCGGTGACATCAATATACATTCTACTCTTATTCCCAGTAGTCAGGCTGATCCGTTTTCCAACAAAGGAAATAGGTAATTTCATCTAAGGAAACCTTGTCTAAATTCGAAATTTAATTATCTGAAACTGTTTTAGGAGTGTCATAGTTATTGGAGCAAGAATGGATTCCTCATCATTCTTTGATAGAATATCTCCTGGTGCCGACTCAGCAGCAACAGGGCTCACTTCAGTTTTGACTTTAATTAAGCAACTGGAACCTCTGAGAGACATTGTCAAACAGTCATCTAAGGTTTGACTTTGACTTATAAATTAAACTACTATTTCTTCTTTAATCTTATTAATCTCGTCACAGATTTCAAACATCTATTTTTTATTATTTAATGGGGAGGCTTTTGATTATACTGGGTCTAGTCGACTCGTTTATGATATTATGGCTGATAGATTTCCTGAGAAGATAACAAGCAGTAAGTTGAATTAAAATAATAGTATAAAACAAATATAGGATGGCATTATGTTTTATTTGGTTTAGACACCTCGACCTTACCATCTCCTCTAAGTATGGATGATATAAAGTACTATATTGAGCTGGGTCAACTTTCACCTTCTCAAACAAGTGAATACTTTATCCATCGGAACCTGAATTCACAACTTAAAAATGAAAGTTCGGGCGAGTTGGATAAATTGGTGGAGATACTTCAAACAAACGCTGTTGGTGGAATTAAATTGAAAACAGTGCAAAACGATTCAGACTGGTGGGGTTTACCTCCGTCGTCCCTACAATCTTTCCTGAATAAGCAACCAAACTTCCCAGGAATTGTGATTACGAATCACGAAAAGGAATTTAAGAACAAGTAATTGCAAAATTAAGACTAAAAATCCTTTAAGCCACATCAATACTAAGGAAAACTAAAGTAAAATACTTGGTATTTATAGATATTACAATAGTATTTACGATGATGCTGAAAATATTGACTACAGAAGTAATGAAACTAGTCCAGTTGTACAAGAGATCGCAAACATTGTAGCAACCATTGCAAGTGCTATCGAAGAAATTGTTGCAGAAAAACCACCATCAGCCAAAATTGCTGCCGATACTGAATTGGTAAGTTGCATTATAAACTATGACCTCCCAATTCAAATAGTTTAAATATTACTATCTTTAGGTTAACAGTGTTTTAGAGTGTTATGTGGAAACTGCAAAGTGTAAATTGTTCCAAAATATATCAGGTTTAACTGAGGATGGCTTACCAAGTGCCCCTTTTCCATTATATGTTGGCGTTTACGGTCATCCAAATGACGTGTCTCATTTCACTATGAGCGTTATGGCTTACTTCCAGGGCACTATTATAAACAGAACCAAAGCCAATTGTAAACATTTGGAAAATGATACTCAGGTAAACATGGTTTATTTGTTTGTTTACATTCAAGTTATTAGTTTAATTCACTCCTCATTTAATTCATAGAATATGGAGTTTTACTGGATGAGCGATAATTGCTATATAACAACAACAAGGACAAGTGCTGCAGTCAGTCCCGTTTTTACGGAGATCATTGACTATGATTGGAAAAGTGGAAAGTATCCCACTTGGACAGAATCTGTCTGGACACTACAAACTATGACCGTTCGAATTTTCTTAAAACCATCATTTACGCAAGAGATCCTTACACTTTTACTTGGACTCACCGTTTTCTTAGCTAGTATTTTTCTCTTTAGTTGGATTAACCGTAAAAGTGATATCCTGTTTCATTCAAGGTATTTGGGTTATGTTCCGGTTCCTCCTAATTAAGTATGCTGTTGATAAGAATGTTACAATACTAGCCTGTAATTGACCTCAAGGTTTATCAGTTCGTCCTGAATTTATAAATAACGTCAATGAATGAGGAATGGGGCTACGCATCAAACTGATTATTTTGCTCAAGCTGGTTAAAATGTTGTTGTTTGTTTTGTTTTATAATGCATAGGTGCTTTATACTTTATGCTATGTTTTGGAATTACTCCAAACTAATATAATTAACTAATTTCTAGAAAATTGAATGTTTGTTTTGAATATTTGCATATCATGAAACTGATTGTTCCTTATGTGTATAGGACGGTGGAGGGGATTTGCTAGGGAATCGCAGCAAATCAGATACCAATGGTCAATATACAGGCTCCATCAAATCCAGCTCCTGTACATCTCTAGTCTCAACCCTTGGATTTCCACCCAATGACTCGAGTACCTTAAACATGGGATATGGTTCTTTACCTTCGCAGTTTTGTCTATCGGAACTAACAGCTTTATGCTCTCCATAACCAACATTAATTTCATCTTACCCAAATACGACACATAACTTGGTCCACTACAGTGCTGTGGTGGTGGTAAAAGCAACCTAGCCCTAAGACTATTGATATCTGATTTGCTATACTGGAGTTTTTTTTATAACAAATATAGCTTCCTAACATTTTCTTTTTTCATCATCTTTTAGGTCATAAACGGCCATCATTTAATATTTCTTGGATTTCTTTTATATAGAACGCTAAACTAACTCTTAACAAATTTTATACATGTTGTATTTTGTTTAATATTTACTAATTTGACTGATAATTTATTAATATTTTGTAGTTGATTAAACATTTTTGTTGCAAAATCACGTCCATTTACAGAGATCTCAAGTATGGTATGTCTTATACTAGTGGATATAAATATATTGTTATGGAAAGAAATTTACTTGAAGTGTTGACGTAATAAAATCATAATCATTATTATAACTAGTACATTATTCCTTCCGACACATGTCTTTTAATTTTCGCATAGGTAGAGCATTGAATGAAAAGGAAAAGCGAACCATCCTTGATGTTAGTGATGGTATACAAGAAATCCCAAGCAAAAGGGCCAAAATAAAACTTCTTTTGTTTAAAATTAATAAACATCTTTTCATTAGTTGTTTTGTTCACTTTACTCCACAGTCGAGACCTCTCAAATTTGCGAGGAATCACTGTGGTCAACTAATAGGTCGTGCCCTTCTCCATCGTTACTGCTCTCTTCCAATTCTTCACTTCCACTTGACTCTTGACAATCTACCAAATGCATAGAAATCTTGTTATATTTTATTATCATAACTTCTTTTCATATGAAAATCAAATTACACATATTACTTACCACCATTTGTATCATCGTCATCATCATCGTCCCCCGGACATGAGCTCATTGATGCCAAATTATCTGACCAGTATTTTAAAGCGGGTTTATTGGAACTACTATGTGGCTTCACTTTCTTGACCTGCAAAAACAATTGGATTTTTAATTTTGTCAGTTTTTATTTTCTTGAGTTTATTTTCCTAGCTTACTTTTGGATTAGAAGAGGTACCAGGATTTGAGGCATCAAGCATTGGCTGCAATATTCTCCTTCTTGCATTTATAAACCAATTATTGACTTGCAACAGAGTTAAATTTGTTTGACCAGCTATTTGCCTCTTTTCATCTTCAGTAGGATAAGGGTGCTGAAACAAAAAACACGTCCACTTAAGTATCATTTAAATATTTCGTACGTTTAAAAAGTAATTTTTTAAAGTAAATCAGCGAGAAGATTAGCTTTTGGTACTCTCATGAGGTTTTCGAGGACCAGTATTAATATCATCATTTTGAATAACAGTTATCACGATAAGCAAATTATTAAAACTTACAACAATGTGTTGAAATAGCCATGATCTCATAATTGAGGTTGCATGCTTTGGTAAGACTCCACGTTTAGGTTTTTTCCTACCCAAGTAATCTTCTTCTTCATCTCCTGAACTTGGAGACTGCGGGGCTAATGTTAGCACATAAAAATAATTTGGCTGTAATTATAAGCAAGGTTTAAAGTTAGAAGGTTCTAAACATACTCTGCACAAAGGTGTCTTGAATACTTGGTGGAATACAAGGACTTGCACCTATCTGCGATAAAGGTGTTCCCCCGTGTATTATTGGTGCAGGAATCGGGGAGGAAGACTGAAGGTGGAACACATCACTGTTACTAGACTGATGATCATCAATCGATGAGCGCTCTGACCTCATCCCGGAGCTGCTAGTTGGCTGGAGCGTACTCATATTCGTAGAATTATTTCCTCCTAGCATTTGATGATGTTGGTAAGGTTGAGCATGGTTATTCAATAATACTGCTCCAGAATTATTATGGTAGGCTCCATTTGGGGAAGAAATGGACGTGTCACCATTGGATGAATAGGAATGAGGTGGACTATTGCTGTGAGAACTTAATGTTGAGCTCCCATTGTTTAATACAGTCCCGTTATCATAGTAGTCTGATCTTAACAAGTTTTCACTTTGCATCTTTCCTTTGAGGCAAGTGATATAGCGGTTACAAAAGTCTTTGCAGAGTTCCTGTACTTTATCTAGTTCCAGGAGATGTATTCTCAAAACCTGAATAGCCTTGATCATCTGAAAATTGATAACCAAAAGTAAAATCTAGTAATAAAACGTCATTCTAAAATCTTTTTCGCATGACTCACCAGTCCATCTACTTCAGGGTCATTGGAAAGAAATGGTTTCCTATCTCGTTCTTGATGTTGGACGAATGCCTGTTTAATTACAATGAGAATTATATTTTGTATATTATAAAATTTAATGATAAAGATTTAGCATAATAAAGAGATATGTATCGATATTTTACTTACTTCTAAATCATGATGAAAACTATCTGACATCGGGGTATCGTTAGAGGTCTGTGTTGCTAGTTCACACTTTTCAAAAAGCAGTGCAAGCAAAGGAAACAAGGGATGCCTGGACAATAATAGAATGACAAGTTATGAATTTATATTTCTCACATTATTTGTGGCTTACTTGTAAACGGCTCTTTTGTCAGCTTCAAATTGAGCTTGGTCAGCGTAGCCTGCCACATCTTGAGGTGTAATTGGCTGGGACCCGGCAGCTCCTAGACTTGACTCAGTTTGCCCAGCGTCAAGAGGGGATGAATTTACATCATATCCTTGAGTAACCATATTACCGCTGTTACAGGTAGAGTTTAAAGAATTCTCTCTTTCCTTCATTGTTTCCCGGATTCCAATAATAATTGCATTTTTTTAAATCGGCAACCTGGACTGGATTCTCGCACGGACAAAATATCGAATTTCAGCATCCATCAAACTCTGAAATAAGCATAAATAAAATTAAAGCTCGCATTCCACGATGAATACAATTTGGTATAAGTATGAGGGCATATTGTATTTGTAGGGAGCTCTTAATTTCAGAAATGTTCCGTGAATTGTTCAATCATAAATGAAAACAGAACTTATTTAGGATACAGTCATAGTCATTTTCCATTCGTTCCTTTCATTTGTTTAGCTTTTATTAGTGAATCTTTCAAATATTGTCGGTAAGGGAGTCTGAGATCTCAGTTCTCCTGTTGAGAAGAATTGAGCATTTCATTTTCGAGAAGAAATACATGTGAAATTGCATGCCGTTTTTACTACTTTTCTACCCGGAGGACCCATTTCCCTTTTCTCCTGGAAGGATGAACAAGGATCTTTTCTCCCTTTTCTCTAGTCTCAACACGACCGTTTCATTTTACTATTTCTATACATACATAATAGTCTTTCTTTATTTTTTTGGCTTCGCACTTCCAACATCCTGAATTCTTTTCGGAATATAGTACATATTATAGTTGGCTTGAGGTTCATGAACACAACAGCTTTTCTTCCAACTTTAAAACGTGATCAATAGGATAAATGGGTCCTCTTAAGTTTTCCTCTCACTTTCTCCTACATGCTACTCAAATTGATCCTCTTCATTTTATCTCATAACAATCATTCCCTGTCCCTCTTCGTCCTTCTTGTCTATTCTTCACATCCAAAAGGTAGTCTAATAATGTCGTCTCAGATCGTTCCCTAATGTACTTTTGAGTTTTGACGACTATCTGTATATGCTTCATTCATTCCATTCTAACAAACCCATTTCTACTTCAATCACATTCTCTTTCCCACTATTAATAAACTACTACATTACATTCCCATTCGAAAAAATGAGTTTCTGGGATTCTTTTGGTTCATCTTCATCATTGCGATCTCATCATGCCTTGGAAAATATTGTCTCACTCTCCAAGGACAAAAACACATAAATTATTAAATAATTAATACGGAATCTAGGGGAGATTCGTAACAATGAGCAATAAATACATGAGTCAGTAAAGAAACTTATAAAACATTCAAACAGACTTTTAATCACTGGCCATTTCAGCAAACTACTCCGTTTCCACAATTTCAACATCAACTCAGAACTTTTTACTTCATACTAGTGGTGTACATGTACAAACTCAATTTAGGAATCCCTATAAGTTTACAAAAACACTGAGCTCCATATAAATATGTATGGGCACTTCAACTTTAAAGCAAGTTAAAAAAAAAGTTAATGCAATAATTCTATTAGTCCTAATCGGCTTTTCGATAATAAAAAGCATTATAACAGGTGTAATGAAAGTACAGGTGAGAAGTTTTTGAAATGGCTTTGAATTCGGCTTTTGTTTCATTGAGAATTCGTAGGAAAACCATAAATAATAGAGCCGTTAACAAACCATAAATATTTTTTTCGGGAAAGGGAAGGTAAAGAAAGAGATGGAATATAGAAGAATCATAGGAAACAATAGAACGCGGAGGTAAATGGTAATTAAATAAGAGTCTACAAGTCTTCTTTGACTCACTTTAAATTCCACAACTCATTCTTGAATCATTAAAGCAGAAAAGGGCATTTTTTAATTCTTCAGGTTTCTAAAGAAGACCTACAACAGTTCAGGAATTTTGTATAATAAATTATAGGACCCTTGAAATCGGAAACCAAAAGATAAATCCAAATGTTCAAAATCTAAATTCTTTCACAACTTATTTTTTCTACAATTTATATAGTTCACACTTGTTTAAAAAACAATTCGACCAAAAGAAATTTCATTTTAATGAGTTGATGTTGAACTGAATTAATGTTTTAACGAAAGTCTGTTTGGTTAAGCCCTAATTGGACATAAAGCATATTTTGTTTATGAAGTTATACTTAAATTTTTAGATTGAACTAAACTAAAACTTACCGTAAAAAACTCATACTTATGAATCTTCCAACAATAAACTCCTTCTACTGTACTTAAGATTCGAGACTTAGGAACTAAAGTTCTTTAATTTTTTCCAAAGGATAACATGTAATTTGACCATAAAATAATCGGGGTACAGGAATTCCTTTTCCCTGTCGGAACACTTTGTTTCACAATGTCCACTGGAGTATTTTGGATCCTAGTTCTACCATACCATTATTTATTTATCTATTTCTTAGAAACCAACTGTGGAAATTCCAAAACTACCTTCCTTTCACGGGTCCAAGAAACTACTGAGAAGGAAAAGAAGAAAGACTGCTGTATTAGTATTATTTGAGTGGAAGCGAAAAGTAAATGAACGAAAGCTGGATGGAAGGTCTTTTCAACGTGAATGTATCCCTGTTCTACACTTGTAGCAGCGAATATCTTAGTGCAACTATGTATTTCGAATTTTACGATTCTTGTGTGAATGAATCCAGGAAAACATTTAGATTCAGCGTCGGGTAGTCAGGTCAGGATTGATAAAATTTTAAGTTTCTTCTGGTTCTAGTCCTTGAACTGTTGAGCTATGTTGATGACTGGTGTTACTTATAAAATTATAAACCGTGTCTGAGTGACAAGAACTGAAAAACGGGCAAATACGAAGCATAAATTAAAATCTTTGTTCATATAAAATGCTGAAAGCTTGTAACAAAAAACTTTTATGTACTCAACAGTGTGGATGAAGAGGAGTCATAGTTGGGATGGGATTATTCGAAGTACAATGTAAACATTAAGACCACAGAGCAAATCATCAAACGAAAAATATTATGTCTCCTTGTGTCGTCGATACTATACAAGGCAGGAAGGAGATTTTATTTTACTTGAGGGATGATGAAAGATTGAAGTGTTAAAAGAAACACTGCTGCTGCCCTTGGAATCGAAAAAAATTAACCATAGGTAAGGAATGGGTTCGAGTTCGAATTCGAAATATGAAGCTTATTATTGTAGGACTTCAACTGCCTCAAGGTATTATTATGCTTGACTACTGGATTCTAAGGAAAGAGTGACGGAATAAAAATACAAACAAAAGATCTTCCAGATACCTTTGTTAACACATAATAGGTTTCTCCAGGAGAATCAATTCAGTCTGTCAATTTAATGACGCCATAGGACATTTAATTTTCCTCACCTCAATACAGTAACTTGAAGATGCTTACTTCCAACAGAACAAAATGGTAGAAGAATGCAAATGCTTTTGATTAAAACTGCTTTTTATTTCCAAAAAAAAATACTGTTGAATCTTTAACGTGAATATAGAAATATGATGTAAATACGATGACGAAATGACATATCAAATGTAAATATGGCATGTCAAAAAGCTGTTAGCACAAATAAGTTTTGTAAAAAAGTCAGGGTGCAAAGATTATATTCCTTGAATTGGTTGAATATCACATCTGCAATTGTAATCTAAACAGCCCCAGCCCATTGAATCGTATAATTATATCGTAACACATTTTCATTTATACTTTCGCAAACCTGGATCAAGCCGACCAAAGATTCAGGTAATTTAAATAAATGATTGTAATTTTTTCCTTATCTTTAAAACCATCCGTAAGAAAAGTTTTCATAATAGACCAAAACTCAGCACTCTAATATAATCCTGTGCCTAAAAATATATTTCAAAAACATGTAAGTCATAAGTGCTTTCATACTTCCAACACTTCTATTCTCGTTTCAGTTCAAATCAGTTATCCATTAAATATTACGTTTTACATATTGTATTGCTTTCCTACCTAAATATTGTGTTATTTAATAGTATTGAACCTCGTCGGATTATCGGAGAAATGTTAATTAGGCATATGCCTAAAATAAAGATGTTGTACTACTTTCTAGAGACTCCGGATCATCTTTTTGTCCAGAATCTAAAAATAATGCATGTGTAACAACAAGATCGAATCGAAATGGTATGTTAAAACAAAAATGAAGAAAGTTTTATACTATTTTCAAGACGCTTGCCATGTCGTTTCATTACACGACTTGAATGGCCATATCCTGGAAATAGTTATTGCAAAAAGAAATGGGACGAAGAGCTAACATGCACTCAACACTGTAGTATTTATATTATTCTTCGTAACAGTGTAGTCCTAGTCGAAAGTACAAAGACATTTTACTACTTCTTTCAGATCTTTCTTCTGTTGCGGAAGGAAATGAGCTTCTTCTGGGCTCCTTCAAACTAAAAATCTCAAGTACCATCTTTCCCTGCTAGCTACTCCAATCCTTTTTTATATATTTTTTTTATACAACAGTACATCCACTTTCAAGCATCAAATTAAACTAGCACCGTCGTTATTTCTTGAGGAAAATCGTAATAAATGAATGTATTCTATATAGACATCATCTTTCCAAACCCAATCCTATTGTAAAGTTAAAGTATAAGAAAGAGAAAGAAGAGGATATTATACTTAGTATTATATAAAAGCAGGAACTCATGTTCTATCATAATACTTTACAAACTTAGTTTTTATTGTTTTTCATTCCAAAAAGACAGAGTTGTTACATTATTATTATTAGTACTTTTCTACTACTTCATTCTTCTTATCATCATCAACCAACAGTGAGCCGCTTCCATTTCTGCCCAAACTTTTGGATGAGAAACATTAAAAAGCCAAGGGATTATTATGGTCTAACAACATTAAGGAGCAGTAAGTACTAACTTCGAACTTTCTATACCGTCTAACTTAATTCATAAAGGTTAAAGTCGTACCCCAAAACTAAATTTGAATTTATTTTGACATGCAAACATCTCATTGAGTTTTCCTATCAGCAAGAGATCGAATGGAAACACAACACCAACTTAGCCATAAAGAGGCAATTATACCATGGCTCCAATGGGTATAGTAGTCTCATTCAGTTCACATGAAATAAAAATCCTATGATTGAATTACTTTATTATTCTATTCTTAAAAGTTAACCCACCAAGAGATAAGGAAATGAAACCTACCAACTGCCCGAAGGATCCAACAAAAACTTATAACACATAAATAGAAAAAAGGATAAACGACTAAACCACCTCCAATTAATGGTGCTCTATCCCAGCTCTGCACTCTGAACATGGTAAAAATAAACTTTCATCATGGGAATCCAACTAATAAAGCTCTTGCAGGGACATGCAAAAAATATCTTAAAATATTCAAAGTAAAATACGATGAAATAAACCAAGGGAATGATGTATTTTACTTTTGATATGATGAAAGGTAAATGGTCTTTAAAGTTTGAAAGAAAAGGTGCATAGCATACAATGAAACTGGAAATACTGGACTTACGAAGATTGAGATCCGTGAGCTGATTTTGATCCTAGACTAGACACGTAAAGCTAGGAAAGTTGTATCATACCATTCATTTCCCTTTTCCAGTTAGAATAAAATGAACGAGACTAAAAGCATC
The DNA here is from genome assembly GCA_034700645.1 of Xenylla mediterranea. Classification (NCBI taxonomy): domain Eukaryota; kingdom Metazoa; phylum Arthropoda; class Collembola; order Poduromorpha; family Hypogastruridae; genus Xenylla; species Xenylla mediterranea. Next base: position 7,865 of record JAQGCY010000275.1, on the reverse strand, counting down.
TTAAGTATGGGCATGAACTCCTGATAACTAAAGTAATACTTCCTCATCCATACTACTGATCCTGGATAACGATTTGCCAGAAGTACGTGACAAGAGTATTTACGGTCATCAAAAAATTTTATATCAACATTTTGACTGCACAACAGCCCGTCTAAACCCGTCGGAGAAAGTAGAAACGAAATATGTGATGTGTCCTATATTTCCATCCATGATTTCAAACAATGTCGTTGCTTCATCCAGTAGTTTGTTATTAAGTACTTAGTCTTCTGGTAAAATTTATGAATCTTAGTTTTCTAAATGACTTTCTAAATGTCAAATTTGCAAACGAAATCATCATCAGCTTACATTTACGATTAAAGTATTGGAAGCGATAGTGAATCAATTAACTTTACAAAGATCTTCCACATGACTTAAGTATGTTGAGCCATCTCTATACATAGTTAGCTTTAAATACCAATTTTCTTTTATTTCAAAAAAAAAAAAAAAAAAACTTTAATTAAACTCCACGACATGGCTTGAGTACCAATAAAACCCGTATACAGCAAAAGACTTGTAATAAAAAATAACGAAGGACTCCCTTCTCCAAACTTTTTTCGCATTATAAAAATGAGATCAATATTCAAATTCAAATCCTGGAATATAGCGGACGATAAAAAGATAGAAGGATAAAAATATGAATCTTGCATTACGTAATACCATACTATGATGATGAAAGTCAACTTTAAAACAGCCGATGGCAAAACATTCCTTGTCATTATACTCAAACTTCAATATAGTTATTCTCTACTTATTAGAATTCGTTCCCTTGTTTTTCGAAGTAATAAGTATGATCCTTGTACAAGCAGACTTTTGTCTAAACTACATTGACAGAAATGTAACTAATCTAATAATTACATGGTTAGATCATTTAAAGGGGTTTTAGGCTGCATCCGAAGTGAAGTTGATGATTTTGAGTCGCCTAGGCCTGGTACTCATGTGCTTTTCGAATTTATATTAATATCAAACAATAAACTCTACCGAAGCGAAATCGAGAAAAACAATAAACAGTATAAATGAAATTCCAGAGCATACACAATCCCATAACAGTGGAAATAATGTCATCATAAAAGCTATAACTATACAATTTTAACTGCACCTGGACGCTGTAATTTCTAAATAGCATAGAATCCGGGCAGTCAGATCTTCAACTTTAACGAAACCAAAATACAAGTGTCTGTAAGGAATGTAATAAAACAAACTTAAGTTTGCAATTATAGCTGCATAAAATAAACTGTGGCTTTGCAGATTAACAAGGCTCCTATTAATTTTAAGCAGGATGCATCTGTACTGCAACAGCAATATATTATGCGCTGCAGTGCAGTTATACTTGCCTAATGTAAACATAGAAGAAAATAAAATGTAAACAGTAAACAAACGTCAAGTAAAAAAAGGATATTATAAATCAATTTTGTTTTGAACGAATTTCATTCTAGATTTAAGTACTTATTATACTTTTTTACTTTTATTCCTTGGCCATATGGGATGAACTACTGATGAATGAATGCATATGACAACAATGACAATACAGAGAAAGAATATTACAAAAGAACTCGCAATGAGTTTCCTTTAAGCTTCTTTAATGTTTCGAATGAAGAGAAGCGACAAAGAATAAGAAAAAACATTTATTTTATATGGACTGCCATATAAACATTTATTATCCAAGAAACCTTAAAAATAAAGATTCTATTTCATCCGCTCAGGCACGGAAAAAAAGTTTATTACACTCAGTCAAAATATAGTTAAAATGCAATGTGTCTGTATGTGGTGGTAAGAAGTCTTTCAACCCTCATAAGAATCTAACATTACTCAGCAAGTGGAGTAATAATATTCTTGATGAAAAAGAAAGCAGTAGTAATGCTACAGAAAAAAGAAAGATACTGGATTTTTATATCCTTTTTTTCCTTGTCTCTGTTTCCTTTCTCTCCTGCTCAATATCATTTTCTTTGGATTCACAGCACAGCACATACTTATTTTTTTCTACCCCAACAAGATTCAGCAAAATAGATTGAAGAGAACGCGTTTGGTTTAGTATTTGGTATTGGTGGGCACTAGGCCAAAAACAAGAGAAAGTCTTTTCTCTTTTTTCCTTGACTCAAAAACCAACCATCCTCTCCGTTTCTCTTTAGCCATTATTCGCAACTGCGGCATTCATTCCTTTGCATACCTAAAAAAAAACTCATCTTCCTTGCAGGGTTGTAAACCGCAGACTTTCCACATGGTGTTATACTATTATAATGCTTTAAAAAACTAAAAACCAATGTTTTATCCAACAATTTCTCCTGCATACTCATCCCGTATTCTACTAATACCATTTTTTCGAGTTCGTTCCAGCTTAATTACTTTTGACATCCCACTTTTCCTGATTTACGAACAAAATTCAAGTCAACTCCATTTCATGCATCCTGTGTGACGGCTTTCGAGCTCCATATTACTAAAGACGAGAAACTGTAGTAATCTTCCAAAAACAGAAGCCAAATATGCTCGTTGAATTTAACAGTCTCCGACTTTAATGACTAACCTAGCATCCTCAACATTTTCATGACTTTTTGAAGCTCTGCTCATTTTAGTATAGCAATCAAGATAAAAAAAAAAGTCATAATAATCTATGGACCTCCTGGATTTTATTTAAACTCAGTTTAGAAATTTTGTGGACTGGTACCAACAAGAAGGAAAAGAGAAACACTTTAATCTAAAACTATGACTATATTATGCAAATTGGAAGTATAATGGGCAACACAAGTTTTAACTATCAAACTCCGTATTATAACTTACTTTGTACTTAGGGATGCCTTTCTTACGTTGGATTATTATGGAAGAACGCAATCTTGCTTTAATTGTATTCGGATTCGGATCTCTTAAAACTCGAGTACAGTGAGTGGAAATTAAACTTTAACTGAACAGATTAAATGCATGCGATGTCAATTCCAGAACACGCCTGCTTCAGCAACAATGGTTTAGTTAGTGAATGAATACTAATTTAATTAAACTCATTCATACAGCACGGATATAAAAGCAATATTATATTCTGCTTGTTTTAAAAGAAACATGACAAAAAAAATAAAATTTCGTTGGAGAATCATACAAGCAGTAAGCAAATCTCATAAAAAGAAGATGTCTATTAATATATATGTATCATGTATGTATTTAGAGAATCGAAGATTTTAAACTTACAAAATGACGAATGCATTTTCTCTAAATAGCTCACCAGTCTGGAATTTTCTTTACAAGATAAGGGTGCAATATCAATTCTCTATGAATATTAAATCATCGACAATCGTACTATCTCAAAGTCTCAAACCAACCATGATATGAACCTAAATAAGTTGTAATTGTATATTACTGAGTTAGACGTAGCAGAGAAAATCTTTGGGGATTATTTAGAACCAAACTTAATTTCTCAAAATGTAGGGATAAACTATTTCAGAATCAAGGAAAAGACCAACAAACGAACCTGTAAGTCGAGGGAAACCAGATGAGCAACAGAACATCAACGTCGAACCATTAATTGTGATTAATCAAGGTAAAATCGGAGAGGCATGGGCCCTATCGTGGGTCGATCGATTCTCTCTCTCCCGTTCCATCATTACCACTTGAAATAAAAACAATTTTTCCAATGCTTGACCCATCAATACATCCAAATTCTTCCTGTTTAATGGAGTTAATTATTTTAAACTTCAAATGTATACTGACATGGCCATGGCATAATGACAGCTTCAGGAGGACTGGAAAACCAAAAAATAAATTATTAAAACTAGAGTACAACAGTAGTATTCCACAATTCGCAAAGTTCAAATGAACGCTATTCTCACACTGCGCCATAACTTAATTCTGTCCGCAGTTATATTTACAATTAAATAGCATTTCTTGATCATTAACTTTTTGGCAATTAACGCACAAATGGAACGGATAGACGGAAGTATGTGTTTTCTTACCATGTTCTTGTCATTTCCCTTTCGTAAATTTAAACTTCAACTGTCCACTGCCAGTGCCAACATCTAACTGTGAATAATCAATTGAATTTAGACTTTAACACCATAAAATTATACTTAATTAACTGTAACAAGAAGTCCACCATACCATGTGTCGTGTCTCGTGTGTGTATGAATAAGCACACTTCTAATAGAAAATGGAAATCTAGAAATTGATTTGTATTCTATTTTGTGAATGATATAGAAAATAGATACCTAGAATGAACGCACACTCAATCATTTTTGCTTTCCACAAAGTAAACATTTAAATTCAAATTTCGATGAAAGCTACTGCCTCACTACTACACTACCACAACCACACTACAAGTGTATGCAGGCACCACCAAACTTTGGGACCTGACAGGGACCAAATTGGACCTTGCACTTAACAAGTTGCCCATGCCCTTCCGTACATGCCCCACTCTAAGTATTTGGTTTGGTAACTCAATGATAATTAATCTCATGTAAAATTCTACATTGAATTCAAAGCCGAGTTCATAATATCACAGTGCTCAACATTTTGATCCAATTAGTTACACATTTAATTCCCCAAAACCGTAAGGTTATGAGCCTTAGCCTTAGACAGTTTTGGGCACATTTTTAAACACGTTTTGCCAAAAATGGGTGCATGTTGACCCTAATCAAACTGGTGTAGATCAGTAGATTCTTAATTCCTGTCCCGAGCGTGCCCATCTACAAATGAGTAAATGTTTTGAATCCTATAGAAAGAAATGTTGCAACTATATGAATATGTGTATAAAATGAATATGAATTAAAAAATGCAATTAAATGCAACTAAAATTTTTTTTTAATAATTGGATTTTGCTCTGCCTAACGATTTTGTTAAAATGTAATTAAATAAGCTCATTTCATTTAAATTAAATAGAAAATCCTGTTTTGATTTTGATGTCTGATAATGTTTTTTATTCGAGAGTCGACGGTCGAGACGAGAGAAGTGAGAAGGAGAACTGACACTGTGCACCTGGTTCCACCTTTCAGCATAAACAAGTAACCAACACCTGTTTCTTTAAAGTCCAAAATCAGAATCCGAAGTCCAGACTTTCGCATTCTATATTGCAATTGCCAATGATTCCAGTCCACTTTCAGTGTTCCACTATCGAACCAAGATTCAAGACAAGAGTGCTTTGATTTTGATTAATAGTTTTTGCTAATTCGGAATTCCAGTCCAGTTCCAGCGACCATCCAATTTCAAGGCCAAGGTTTAATCAAAAGTCATAATTTATTCGTTCAAGATAGAATTCTGGATAAAGTAAAACAGAAAATATTACGTAAACTCAGCAATCAGCATATACAGCTTACTCTTTAACTGTTTATAGAAAACATGTCACAAAATAATAATTCAGCCGCTATCCCCACAATCCCGGAAGACCCCCAAGGTGATGGACGATGGCTAAGCGTTGTAAGTTTGCGAAATTAATTTTATCGAAAGATTAAGGCTTAAGTTGTCTATTGCACTATTTAATTCCAGCACCGAAGATTTGTATCTGATGCGCAAGAAAAAGAACCCGAGGTCGTATTCATTGGAGACTCAATCGTTGCATATTTAAGCTATATTGAAATGTGGGATAAGCAATTTGCTCCATTACATTGTATAAATTTGGGAATTGGAAGTGAAAAAGTTGAAAATGTCCTATGGAGAGTATGTAATGGAGAATTGGATCAGTACAATCCCAAAGCTGTAGTTGTACATATTGGTACAAATAATCATGATAATACAGCAGAACAAATCGCAGAAGGAATTGAAGCAATCGTAGATGCAATTAGGGAGAGACAATCCAATACGTATATAATTGTTCTGGTATAACTTATTGTTATTTTTATCTGTATTCAAGTATATTTTGTATTTTTTTACATCGAGTTCTTACAATTAATTTCAGTCATTGCTACCGAGAGGAGAAAAACCAAATACAATCAGAGACCGAAATAGTAAAGTTAATGAATTGCTAACCAAAAAATTAGCTGATAAACCCAAGGCTCAACTAGTGAACATTGATCCAGGTTTTGTTCAGCCTAATGGTAGGAAAAATAGTATTGGAGAATAGCTAGTCGAATTGTAGAAATCTAATCTAGTGACGTTTGGCTTGTCCTTTAGGTTCAATTAGTCATTATGATATGTGGGATTATTTGCATCTTACAACTTCAGGATATTCAAAAGCATTTGAACCCGTTTATGATCTGCTCATCCAAGTACTTAATGATTCTGAAGACCCAACTAAGTAATTTAATTTTTACAGACAAAATGCTTATGATTTTGTAAAAACAAAGGTATATCTTGAACTGCACTCGGCTAATGGGTTTCTTCGTGATCTCAACTCAACATTTACCATCCCAATGATATTCGAATTCAATATTCATTTTTATACAATTGGCAATGCTTTAAAAATCTTAGGCAGCGAACTGGAAAAAATGTTTTAATCAGAATTCATTATTTTGGCTATCTGTATCTCGAAGAAGTAAAGATATTTTAGTGTGAGTGAAGCTTATAATAATGTAATGATAGGTTATTTGATAATTAGTAATTTATAACTCGTAATATGAAAATTAACATACATATAATGCCTTATAGTTTGAGAATAATTAAACTAGTATTCATTGCCGTCCTCATTTGGACAATTTTGTTAATTTTAATTTTGAATAAAATTCTAATGGGATACTCGTTTACTTGTTGGTGTAAAAATGAGATGATTTTTCTAGTACTACTACTTGTCCTGATTCTTCCCTTGTTTTTTGTAATTTAGATAATCGGAAGTAAATGAGTGTAAAAGATAAGATGAACAAAATTACTCATTTTTGATATTTGTTTTTGTCATGCTGTTAAATCCTATTGTTTCCATTTGCTTACTCATAACATTTGTAAGGATTCCAGGTAGTTAGATTGCACATATTTATTTTGTATTTAACCTTATCAGGTTGGACGGGATAATTTATACAATAGTTGGATCATTTCCTCTCATTCCTATTTCAACTGATACTGATATAGTAGGTTGCAGTGGTACATTTTTAGTTAGCAAGTTATTGGCTTGCTTTGTTATACCAATTTTGCAAGTACTTCCTTTCCAGATTAATAGAAAAGTTTATTTTGGAATCAAATACTTTTGCGTAAGTTCAATATATTCTTATTTTACTATTCTTACAAATTACAGACGTTTAAGCGTTGAACAAATTAAATTATAAATTAGTTCTGTATGTTTTGTGCGCTTACGAATAAGCAGTTAAAAGTATAAAAATCTTTGATTTCATATCAATATCAAAAAGCCTCTTAACACATCTTATGCCTTTACGGTTGATACGAATATTTCATATTTTCATTGCATTACAAAGCTAAATTTGTATTGCTATGATTGTTACCTAATTGGCTAATGTAAATCTTCATGGTGTACTGTGGAGCAATAATAAGTAATAATAATAACTAAGTACATTATCATCATGATCATCTTGTTTTTTTTCGACGTGATGTCGATGCGATGAGCATCCCAAAGCATAATAGTAAATTAGACAATAATCTTATAACCAAATCAGCAATTGCCAATAACAAGATGTATGGACTCTTGAATCCTGGGCTGTGGAATATAATTTTTTGATGAATTATTTGTGCATTAATTTGTAAGTTTTTTTCATTATTTCTGAAGGTTAAAATTCAGTCTGAACTTGACTATTAGTCTTGTAAAGGAAATTTTGTAAATTATGTACGCCTACTTACAAGCAAAACGGATAGGTAGATTATACAATTTTATCCCTCATCAAACCATACACCGCCAATCAAAGATAATGAATGAAGCAAGCTGGTTAGGTAGATACCCTAAGAAGAGTGGGAAAACCATACCACCAAATTTGCAT
>JAQGCY010000274.1:0-20754 GCA_034700645.1 Xenylla mediterranea | reverse complement strand
AGTACATTTGCTCATATTGATAATACTTGTCACAACCTTCTCATTTGACAAAGCTTTTTCAAAGATAAATAACTCAAATCTAGCACAAACAGAAATAAATACAATCTGCATAAAATATTACAGTTACAAACACCAGTAGGGACAATTTTCACTCGGAGAGAACTTAATTGTCTTTATTGATGAAAATAATGCGTAAAACCAGACATGAAAACAAACAAACCGCAGCTACTGCACTCACGTTTTATTAAGCGGTGCTGGTACACACTTTATGCAGTCATTTTTGTACTTGACCGGGAATATCAATGAAAGGTCACATAACAGTATTTTACTCGACACGACTGACCAATTAATTTAAACTAATTGATTAATTAGTGCTACTAATTGATGAATTGCGGTAGGATTGGTGAACTAGGAGCTATAAAATACGATATTCCCATGGATGAAACAAATGTGACATGTATATCAAATTTTCTGCCTTGAAAAACTTTTAACATACGGATGATTTAATGGAGGGGAATCGTAGATGTTTGTGAAATAACTGAAAAGGTTAAATCCGCAGTTTAATGATTGCAGAAACAGTTAGTTATGCCAATTATAATATTTTATTATTATTTTCTTTAAAAACTTAAATGTTTAATCCCCCGGAATACACCGAGAAATATATTGTCTTAACCTAAACCTCCGAGACCCAACCCACTTCCAAGTCCTCCTAATCCACCAAGTCCTCCTAACCCACCAAGGCCCCCACCTCCGAGTCCTCCTAATCCAAGTCCCCCGAGTCTTCCGATTCCTAAACCGGAATACCGATTAATCCCTAAGCCACTGCCAAAACCCAATCCGCTCCCAAGTCCACCTATTCCACCCAACCCACTACCTAGTCCACCTAGACCTAAGCCACCAAAGGTTGGCTGTGGAGCTGGTGCTGCTGCAGCTAAACCAATCAGCGCAAGAATAAAAATTGCAACCTGACAAATATATTATATATAAATTCAAAGTTATGATTTTCTTTACTCAACAAAAATGTTACCTTCATTTTAATACTGAATTCAGAAATATTGAACCTAAGATAATTAGTTTAAGTAATGTGTAAGAATTAACATAAATTTCAGTTCTTATATACTAGTCGCCATTATAATGTAATTATAACTTATTTAAGTTCCAAAACTGATTTTGCTTTTCTTTATTACGGTTTAATTTCCCTATTTCGTTTTTGTTTCCAAACTTTTGCAATGAATGAGGAGAAGAGTATGGGAAAATTACGAAAACAAGATTCAACTAATTACTAAAAGATTCGTAGTTCGTGTGACTTGTTTATGCATAACGTTTATCAATTCTTAACCGAACTGGAGCATTTATAAAGCACCCATTCCAAGAAGTACATTACAAGTCGTGCAATACAATAGGATTTCTCTAGTCAATCTCATGACACGAAGAATTTTCATTAGTAGATTTTCTTTGATTGACCGAATGCTCAATATTACCACGTCAACCACGCTCGATTGGATTATTAGTAAACAAACTTATTTGCAATTATCAAATGAATTCGCATTTTATTTGGAGCTAACAATTGTTTTCAATAAGCCGATCAGCCATTGCACTGGCTCTGCAAGTGAAAGTATTATTTTCAGCCAGTGCTTCTAGTCTGTAATTCCAAAAAATTGTACGCGTAGATAGTGAATTCAAGACTTTGATATTAAAATTCAACGCATAGCATAAGTCACCGAATATGGATTCATTGAGATTTAACATGTCGTATGTCAAAAGAATTTTATCAAGACAATGGAAAATGAATATTGGGTTTCCGTTGATGATTTATTCTTCCCTTTTATACATTCCAGGCAACAACCGTTACTCACAGTCAGCGCTCACGTTTTTCATATTAATCCAGAAACCAAAAAGTCTTGGGTACCAGTTACTGAGTCCGCAGTGCCAGTCTCATTCTATTACGATGTCACAAGGAATATGTATCGAATCATTGGTCTGGATGGAGCAAAGGTTAGTACTTTTTCCTAAAACATTTTGACTTAGATCGTTTTTTGTCCTAGTCAGAGTCACCATTACATTGTGTAATAACATAATAATGTACTTTTACTATTCACCTAAATGACATGAGGGCATAACACTAAATCTGTCAAGAATGCCAGGAGAAATAATAATAAGTGGATTCTGTATCAAATATAAATCGCTTTCGAGGAAATAAGCCATAAAATAAAAATAACTGTTAGATAGAACTTATATGGATAATATTATTTGAAAACATTTTGGAAATGAACAGGAGTCTTTGTTCTCACGCTAAATGTCCGCATTGTTTTTGTCTGTTTACTTTTACCTATACAAATACATGCTTTCACCAGAATGATGTTTCAGAATGTAAAAAAATATTTTTGCATACAAACGATATTATATTTAGACATGAGATAACATAAGATAACAGTTAAACCATTCAAATTTACAACAAGCAATTTTTTCTCCAGGCTGTTGTGAATAGTACAATGTCACCAGTAATGAATTTCACTAAGACATCACACAAATTTGGCCAATGGACAGATTCTAAAACTGCTGTTGTTTATGGATTGGGTTTCATATCGGAGTCAGATTTAGAGAAGGTAGGTCAATAAATGAAAATAGAAGAAAAGATTTAAAAAAAATATTGCTTCACATCCGTTGTGCATGCTTGTTTTACAGTTTCAAGATCAATTTGATGAATTGAAGGAGGCATTGCGTTTATCTATTTCAAGTCCAAGTAAAACAAATACTTTGAACAAAGTAAATGCAAATGGAGTTGGAAATTCTATCATGAAGCAGGCTGAGACAGAGACACCATCCTCAACGGATGTCAACGCTAACTCAATTTATCATCTTCGTCGAAATGGCTTACCACTTCAGTGTACAACAGGCTCCCCATGTAAAGTAAGATTGGACAGCCCAAAACGAATTGGATTTACTGATTCGGGTACACACGTATCGGATACACAGCAGCAACTTAAACTTGAAAATGAAAAATTGAGAATGGCTTTACAACAAAGGTGAATTTTTAAAGCTAAAGATATACTTTGTACATTTTAAATTGATATCTAAAATTTAATCTGCTTTAGTTCTTCAAATGCCAAAATGTGGGAAGTTGAGTTGAATAATTTAAAGACAAATAACTTGTACTTAACCTCACGATTACAAGAATGTTCTCAAACTGTGGAAGAATGGAAATCACAATTGGACTTTTATAAGGAAGAAAACCATCAATTAAAGATTCAGATAAATGAAGCTGAAAATGCTGGAAAAGATCAAATAAATAAAGAATTACTTGGAGAAATAGAAAATTTACGTTGTGAAATAGAGTCTTACAACAAGCAGCTTGGGGATAAAGAAGAAGCAATCAAAATCTTGGATAATACAATCGCAGAGAATTCCTCAGCTAAGGTTAGTAATTCCCACAAATGATTAATTAATCATAATCATTATAAATTGTAATCTTATTAATTTGTGTCCAAATTTTCACTCTAGGAGTCTGCAGCAAGGCTCCAATCCGCATTACATCGTCTTAAAACAGATCATGAAGAATCCATCGAGTTAAATGATGAAAAGAAACGCATGATACAAGAATTGAATTCTCAGTTAGGAGAAAAAATAGCAGAACTCAATGAATTACAGCAGAAAATTTTCAAATTGTTGTAAGTTATCGGAAAATTTGGTAAAAGAATTGTGTAGAACAAGATTGGAAAATGTCTGCATGTATGTATTATGTAAAATGATCTCAAACAATCTAAGAATTGAATTGATTTTGTAGTAACAACAATAAATAATTTATTCATTGGTAAAAATATAATTTAAACATTTCTGAGTATGAAAAACTTGGCACAGTCGTCAATAGAAAAATAATTCATTATATCACTTATTTACTCAGTTTCTAAAATCTTAACTAACTACTACTATTTTATCACCCGGTTTTCTAGATTAAAGTACAGTACAATAGAAATATGAAACAAACACCACTTAATTATTTTATATATGAGGTATATTTACAAAATATACTATATTTACATATCTCTTTGTATACGTATAAAATCAAGGAAACATTTTTTAGATACAACTTAAAACATTTTAAAGTCTTCTTTTTCGATGAAACCCTAGCAAATGACATGCTAAGTTCAGAAAATTACATGCAGTGATTTTATTTAACTAAAAATGAGCTTTGAAAGGGGAGGATTCCATGTTAACGTTGAGGGATTAGGATAAGTCGTAGTAGAAACTTTGTAGTAACATGGATTTGCTTTAATATTTAAGTAGAATTACTAGAAATAGTGATAAACATTTAATTAGGTAGTAAACAATAAATAAAATAAATAAATAGAATCAGTCAGTTCAAGAATCATTGTTTGCAAAACCAAAAAACCCTGATGGTTTAATTAAATTCTTCGATTGTAAATTCCTAATGTTTTGTTACCAAATCACACTTTCCATGAACACAAACTCTTGTTTCAACAGTTACACTACTAACACTAGATTCCATCCGAACGGATTTCCCAGGTCTAGAAGTGGGACTGGGTTGTGAATGTAATTGAGATGAATCATTTTCTTCTGGATATTTGGATGACACAAGTGGTTGAGGAACTATTTGTCCATATTCTCCTGCATCCCCACTAACATCTGCAATTTCTTCATTAGCATTCTTTAGCTTCCATTGTGCTCGATCCCCTTTCCGTACCAACTTCAACTTTTTTCGAACAGTAGGAGCTGTGGAAGAATGAAACAATGAGCAAATGGAATAAACTGTGAAGCAAAAAGCGAAACTTTACTTACCTAAATCGGGCTCTCCCATTCTTCTGGAAAATTGATCTTTGAATAACTTTTCAATTGGCAGAGTTGTGGTTCCGGTATTTTTGGATAGAAATGAGGACTCTGTCGTTACAGTTATTCCATACCCAGAGTGCTGAGTTTGTTTTCCTTCATGGCTCTCGTAAACTGGTATTCGGAGGCCCATGCCCATTGGTCCTGGTCGCCTTCTCCTAATGAGCCGAATTTTTCTTCTTTCATTAGTCACGACTGGTACTGGAGAATAAACAGGATGAATAGCAGTTGAATTGATCCTTCGTTTAACCCAATAAGGTCTCCTTCTGTACTGAATATTTCGTTGATTAAGTTCTTCATTAGAAATTGCAGTAATCAGCACTGTAGGAATGGTTGAAATTTTCTTGTTCGATGGAGATGTAAATTCTACTTCTGCGGTATGTGTGTCTTGTTTTCTCGATTCTAAAGACTCAATACTGCTTGTTGGATGACGGTAATGAAGGGCACTCTCATCGGAACCAGAAGTTACTCTCTCCGTGCTGGTTTGAACTGTAGTGGACGGAGTAGTGGTGGTAGTTGATGTTGTGGTGGATCGAGTTGTTGTAGTAGTGGGTCTCGTTGTTGTAGTAGTGGGCCTAGTTGTAGTAGTTGTGGGTCTAGTTGTTGTGGTAGTGGTAGTGGGACGAGGAGTCGTAGTGGTTGTTGTTGTAGTTGTTGTGGTCGTGGGCCGAGGAGTTGTTTTGGGCTTGAAAGTTGTTGGACGCGGGGTCGTTGTAGTAGTAGTAGTGGTTGTTGGACGAGTTGTAGGTTTTGTGGTGGTAACTTTAGTTGTTGGCTTAGGCTTGGGGGTTGTAGTTGTTTTCTTCTCCACGGGTTTTGGGATTGGTTTTACAGTCACGGGTTTCTTTGGACCAGGTTTGGGAGTTGTCTTTTGAGTTGATTTGGTTTTTGGAGTAGGCTTCGGGGTTGGTTTAGATTTTGGTGTTGCTTTTACCTTTTTTGGTTTTGGGGTTGTTGGTTTAGGAGTTTTGGGGGTAACAATTTTCTTAGGTTTAGGGTTCGGGGTTGTTGATTTTTCCTTTTTTTTATTATCTTTCTTTGCTTTGGGTGGTTTTGGTTTTTTAGTAGTTGTTGTAGTAGTTGGTTTTGGGGTTAGTTTAGTAGTAGGAGGTGATTTAATAATTTCAACTGTACCTGGATCATAGTAGTCATAAATATCATCACCGAAATCTTCCCACAAATCGTCATAACCAGCTAGTTCTGTTTTTTGTAATCGATCCGTAAGTCGTTTAATTAGTTGTTTTAAATCATCTCCTGCTGAATCCTCCCGAACCGGGGCTGAAGTCAATTCCATGGGCGTCCCAGTCGTACTTGGTGGAATAGTTGTAGTCGTTGTGGTATAAACTGGAGCAGGCCTAGTTGAAAAATTATTTTCTTCGTCTACAAACCCAATCTTTGTTCCAGTCGACTTTACAACAGATTTACCGTCAATGACTGTGGGGACGTCTTTGGAATCTTTGGAAAACAATGACATGCCAGGAATTTTTGGTTCATACCCTACAACTCCTACTTTAAATGGGTCGTTAGCTTCCGCGGAAATAAGCTCCGATTTCCGTTCAATGTTTTCAACATCTTCTCCAGAAATCATAAACATATCCTTATTTACATAATCCTGCTTTGGAGCATGATGGGTTGGTTTTGTCTGAGAGAAAGTCTGAGGGCTTTGATCAGTGAACGCAGTACTTGTGTGCATAATGGATGCAGTAGTTTCAGGATGTGGTATATGTGAATTTGCATAATCTTGATTTGTTAATGTCGAAACTGAAGGATGTCTATTTTCTGTTCTTCGTGCAAATTCGTGAGCTGGAAGAGTTGTAACGGTTGGATTTTTTTCTTCAACTCTTCGGCTGAATTCAAGGTTAACTGCACTGGCAATTGTTGATGGTTTTTCTTCTACTTTCCTTCCAAATTCATGATTTACTGTTGTAGGAACGGTCGGAAGTTCATTAGTAGTAGGAATATTATGCGAAACTGGCGATACTCCTCCGGCGTGGACTTGATGCTGATGATTTTGGTGAAAATAATTACTGGGAACTAATTGTTGGGGGAGATTGTGTTCTGATCCTCCGTCTAAACTTTTTTGGGATCCTTTGGTTTGATATTCATCATTTTTCGTATTATGAGTGAATTCGTTACTTTCTGTCTTCGCATCCTCGATTTTCTTCTCAGCGACAGGTTCAACAGGCTTGTGATCAGATAATGAAGGAGCCTGTTGAAGTGACTGAACTGGAAGTTGTGGTATTAAAAAACCACCAGAATTTTGAGCTAATGGATTACTAATGAAATGGGGATGGCTGTAAACTCCCATGCCTGGAAGATACTGGATTGTTTGAGGAAATGCTGGATTTGGAAATTGTTGAGGGAATGGTGGATGCAAATATGGTGCACGAGAATCTTTAATTTCTGGTATCGCCTGAGTTTCCATTGGATATTGTGCACGACTATTCAACTGTAATTGTGGATGAGGATAATATGATTGATGATGAATACCTTGGTTGCTCATAAGATTTGGATTCATTTGTTCTGGAGTATTTTGCGCGTATGGATTGTTGTTTACATGATCAGTTCTAATGTGACTTGGAGGTTGAATGTTATAATTATTTGACCCTTGCTGTTGGTTTACTTCAGGAAAATTATTGATTCCATAGTATTGCTGATTTTCCAAGTTTGGATGAGTGTATTGGTGCTTTGAAGGGACAAATTGTGACTGAGATTCAATAGGTTCTTGTTCTTTTTCGGTTGCAAACTGAACTTCATGTTGAGGATAGTTGTCGTATTGAGGTACATCATCAATTTTTGGCTCTTTATCATTCTGTGATGCTTGAATTTCAGAAACATGCGAGTTATCTATGTGATTTTGGGATTTGCTTTCTGAATTTATCATAGGAGTACGGCGCGCAAATTGATTGGGCGCTGGATATCCCGGACTTAAAGATGGTTGTGAAGGAGTCGGCTTTCTTTTGTCCATTCTTTCCCTGCTTTGCTGGGATTTATAAGGTGGAAATGGTAAAGAAGGTGCTTGAGAGGGAGGAATATAATTTGGTTCTTCTGGTTCTTGGCTTTCTTCACTCTGACTTTCACTGTCTTCTTCGAAAAATTCTGGTGGCGGAGTTGTGGTTGTGCTAGTTGTTGTACTAGTCGTTGTACTTCTCCTGCGCCCTAATTTCCTTCTGCGTGGTCTTATTGTTGTAGTAGTAGGTGTTGTTGTAGTAGTAGGTGTTGTTGTGGTAGTAGGGGTAGTTGTGGTAGTAGGAGTTGTTGTGGTAGTAGGAGTAGTTGTAGTAGTAGGGGTGGTCGTGGTTGTAGAGGTAGTTGTGGTAGTAGGGGTCGTTGTAGTAGTAGGAGTGGTTGTTGTTGTAGTTGTTGTTGCTGGAGTGGTTGTAGTTGTTGTTGTAGTCGTTGTGGTTGTGGGTTTCTCACGATATTTGACGTTGTAAACTGGGCGAAAGTCATAATCATCATACTCATCACTACCGGAAGCTGGTTTTCTTGGAATTGGTTTCAAAGGTTTTTCAGTCTGAGGATGTTCTTCGCTTCCACTGGCAAATTTGATCAATTTTTTCTTCGCCTTGTCACTTTTAGTCGACTTAACTCTTACTTCATAAATAGTTTCTCCCAGAACCTCATCTGTATCTTCAGAAGTATTAATAGCCATCGTTGTTGAAGAACTTGGAATTGTCTCTGCACTTTGTTTTCTATTTGCTGGTCTATTTTGTCTATGGTTCATTAATACTTCACTGCTTTGTTTTTTAGTTACGGGCTCCTCAAAATGTTTCTTCCTACTAACTGGTTCTTCCGGCTCTTGCTTTCTTCTTAATTTCTCTGAGACCTCTTTCCGATCTAAAGTTTCAGTACTCTGCTTCCGTTTTGCGCTTTCGCGAGAACTTTGTTTTCTAGTTCCAATTTCGGCACTCTGCTTTCTTTTTAATGGATCTTCAGCACTATATTTTTTACTAACAACCTCCTCGGTACTTTGCTTTTTGCTAACTGAATCCTCAGCACTATGTTTTTTGCTAACTGAATCCTCGGCACTGTGTTTTTTGCTTATAGAATCTTCGACACTGAGCTTTTTGGATACAGACTCTTCGACGCTGTTCTTCTTGCCTGTTAATTGTTTATCTTCAGGCTTCTCCTTAACTCCTGATTCGTCATCAGTTTCCGAATGGACATTAAAATCTTTCACAACAATAGGTGGACCTTCTAGGCTCGAGAGAGGAGTATATACATTGCTTGAAATTTGTGCAGATTCTGGAGCCTGGTCCCCTTCGGAACTTTGAAAGTGTTGATAATGTATGTGTGCTCCAGTTTCCTTAGTTGGCACTGGTGTTTTTGCTGGTGGAGTTTTTACTATTTTATCTGGTTGTCGACGAAGCTTGTCTCTCACCAGTATCTCAGGGTTCACATCATAATCATAGTACGCCTTGCTCTGTTTAGGAGGTTCATAATACTTTTTATCTTGTGTGTCTTGTGTGTCAACTGGAGAGGCATCAGGAATCATATCATCATATTCTTCACTAAGGGGTTCTGGTGTTGTACTTGTGGAAGTGGTTGTTGTAGTTTTTGGCCTTCGATTTCGATGTCGGCGAACGTAAACTGGAATTAATTTTTGTTGTTGCTGTATTTGCTCATCTCCACCAGAGCCAGTGGGTTCCTGAGGTAATTTGTATTTGTTCCTATATCTTGGTTTGTCATCATCAATTGCCACAGCTTTTGCGGTAGTAGATGCTTCGGTAGAGTAACTAACCTCTTCTTCTTGCGTATGAGCAAGCTCTGGTGCAGTGTTTCCAGCCCAGTTATAATTATAATAATTTGGAGGAGCAGATTGTTCAGCTGGATTGATAGGATTGTAATAATTAACTAAAGGAACTTCGTGTGATTGTGAGCCAGGAATATGCATGTGTGGATTTAGTGGCATCTGAAGTTGCATATGAGGTTGCATTAGTAAAGGATTCTGGTATGGTTGTTGTGGAAGAAGTTGAGGAGAAATTGGCAGGAGATGTTGACGTGGAGCTGCTGTCGGAATTATCAATTGAGGAGGTGCTGTTGGATACAAATGCTGAGTAGCAGGCAATACCACATGTGGGGCTCCTGAAGGATTTGGAAAGAACAAATGATGTGGTGTTGATGATGGCATTGGAATGCCTTTCGCAATCGCATATAGAACTGAGGCTCCAACATCATTAGCCGTGATATGACTGTTATCATTCCACTGCATTGGATGTTGATGGGATATTCCTGCCATCATCGCATGCAATGTGCTAGCGCCAAATGGAACAATTGGAAACCTGCGTCTATCATTCATCCCCATTTGAGATAAAGGAATTGCACTTGGTGGAGCATCAGTTGTAGAACTGTGAAAATGTGAAGGTCTCCAAGTAACTGGTTTTATTTCGTCATCATTTTCGGGTTCTGGAGTATTTCGTTTAGTGGTAGTTGTGGTTGTTGTAGGGGTCGTTGTTGTAGTGGTAGGGGATGTGGTGGTGGTTGTAGGAGTTGTTGTAGTAGTTGTAGAGGTTGTTTTGGTCATTGTAGGGGTTGTTGTGGTAGATGAAGGAGTTGTTGTCACAAACGTAGAAGCCGATGTTAAATGCTTAAAGGCTGTTGGTTTTGAAGTAACAGTTTCTTTCATTCCGTAATTCTTAAACGGTTCCCACATTGGGGTTTCTTCGAGAATTCGAATATCCTCACTAATCTGTGATTCGACTCCCCCATGGTAAGTTTGAGTCGAGAAAATGGGAACATCCTTCTGCATCATCATTGGAGTGACCGGTGTTGATGAAGGAAAGAATACAAGTCTCTCATTGTTTAAACTTTCGGATGCTTCGAATGGTTTCGCAGTTGATGAAGGAACAAACATTAATTTCTCCTCGGGTGGTAACATTGTGCTTGAACCTCCATAATGAGTATTAGTTACGCTTATTGGAATGTGATGTTGATGAGAATAATAAAGTGGTACTTGACCTCCACCAGATACTTGTGCGAATGGAAATAGTGTTGTTGGATGAGAGTTTAGAATCATGGGTTGTGCAGTGGAACTCATTAGATAAGCGAATTGTTGTTCCTGGAGTTGTTTTTCCTGATTTTCTAATTCCTTCATTAGTGCCGGATCCACAGATGCCGGAGTGATTGAGTTTACTGGGGTCATTGCTTCAGATTTTAGTAAATCCCCAGGTCTAATTTTGTAACGCCCATTTAAGTCTGTTGCAGTAGTTATGGCTCGGGGCGTGGTCGTGGGTTCCGAATGAATATAGTACGCTGGACCATTACTAACAAAATTTGAAGTATCTTGTCCATATTCTACAACTGGCATATAACCAAAAATACTGGTTTGAATTTGAGACCCATTGCTATTGAATTGTTGTTGAGGGTAAAGGTGCTCCTTAAGTTTTTCAAACCTCATTTTAGATGCAAGTAAACCAGCAAACGAAGTAGCTGGCTTCTCTGCCGAAATTACTTTAACATCTTGTTCAGGCTTTTGAGTGGTAGTTGTAGTGGTTGTGGTTGTTGGCGGTGGGGTTGGAGTTGTGGTCGTAGTAGTGGTGGTAGTGGAATAAGTAGATGGGACATAATAATTAGTGCTGTGCACAAACGTAGGACTGGGGCTAGGATGATCACTAAAAGTATGAATTGTACTAGAAGCAGAAGGCTGAGGATAATAACCCTCGCTTGCTCCCTTCTCATAGTTTGGAATTTTGGTTGATTCGAAACTGTGAAAACTTTGGACAGTGGATGATGGCTTGTTGTTTGCTTCAACACTATGATAACTTGCCTTAGAGGATTCAACACTATAAGAACTCTGAACAGTTGAAGAAGGTTTGTTAGATTCAATATTCATATAACTTTGTGCAGTGGATGATTGTGACTTGTTCGGTTCATAGCTGTGATCATTGGAAGGAGGCTTATTGGATTCGTTATTTTGATCATTTGAAGGTGATTTGCTGGAATCGTAACTGTGAACAGTGGGTGAATGTTTGTTAAAATCGTAAGTGTGAACAGTAGGCGACGGATTTTTAAAATCGTAAGTGTGAACAGTGGGCGAAGGTTTGCTGGATTCTTTACTGTGATAGTTCGTAGTAGTTGGTGAGTGTTGTTGTTCATGTGATTTTGGATGGAAAGGGTATTCCTCTCTGTATCTGTCATTTTCTGTGTTACGTTCTCGTTCGCGTTCACGGTCCCGTTCCCAGTTCCGTTCTTTGTTGTCTTCTCTTTCACGCTCTCGTTCTCTATTATTTTCTCGTTCCCGATTCCATTCACGCTCCTTGAAACTTTCTCTATCTCTTTCTCTGTTGCTATTTCCTGCCCATTCGCGTTCTTTATTTGTTTCGGAACTAAATTGGGCTGAAGGTTTTCGGTATTCCTTAGGCTTGGGATGATAATAATCATTTTTGTCGTTTTCCTTAGAAAAGTCTTTCGTGGATTCATAACTACTTTGTTTTTCGAAATTTGAGACTCCAGAAACCTTTTTCCGATCTGAATATTTTGTTGGCTTGGGTGGAATTTCGTCCGAGAATTTAAGCCTCTCGTCATTTCGATTGCTTTCTGATATTTCTTTTTCAGATTTAATACTTGTTGAACTGTGAGGACGAATAATTGTTCTTTCTTCTGTTCGAACCTTAGATGGGACGGAACCGTTCCAAGTTATTTTCTCTTCAGTTCTCACTTTTTCAATCACCTTTGCGTCTGAGTTGCTATGCTCCTTCTCACGTCCTCTGAAGTTAACTCTGGTGCGATCTCGAGTCTCATAAGAATTCTTGTATTCACTGTTATATTCCTTTGAGTATTTGCTCTCCTTGGAGCTTTTGTCATGCAAATCTTCAGAAGAGCCTTTCTTCGGAGGAGACCATCTTGAGCTCGACTCGTTACTTTTATCCGCTGCGGATGTATTTGGACTACTTTCCTTGGACTCATTCGAGGCTGATTCTGCAGATTCTGTTGTGGAACTAACTGGTTTTGGTGTTGAAGAAGCTACTGGCTTTGTTTCGACGGACGCTGAAGAATGAGCGGATGAAGGTCGGAGTATATACTGGACTCCTGGAGGCGCACCAGTTGGTGAGTGTAATATTGGTTGGCCAGATGGACTAATAAAACCAATGGGTTGACCAGATGGTGATACTAAAATTGTTCCAGGAGCATGTTTAGCAAGAGGTTGTCCGGTGGGGCCCACAAGAATAGGAACCAATGGCTGTCCAGTTGGGCTAACTAAATATGGTTGACCACTTGGGTGAGCTGAAGGGTTTACTAATTGAAATCTGCCAGGTTGGGATGAAGGATTTACTAGAAGAGGCGTTTGTCCTGAAGGATTGGTTATTACTCCATTTGATCCAGGTCTAACTGATGGGTTTACGAGAATTTGAGAAATTGGGGCACCGTTAGGATTTGGTTGTGCCGAAGGATTAACAAGAAATTGGCCTTGTGTAGGTCCTGTACTGGGTAGACCTAAGCTTTGTCTAATTGCATTTTGAACTGCAGCATGATGAAGGGCAGCAGGACTGACATTATTTCCTACATTAATTAATTGCTGTTGCCCATTAGCAGACTGCACAAGTATTTGTTGACCTTGTTGGTTTCCTTGTTGAGGTTGAATATTTACAAATTGTGGTCTTGAAGTTGGATTTTGAAGGATTATTTGTCCTGGAGATTGATTTGAAACAACAATTGGTC
Source organism: Xenylla mediterranea (assembly GCA_034700645.1). NCBI lineage: Eukaryota > Metazoa > Arthropoda > Collembola > Poduromorpha > Hypogastruridae > Xenylla > Xenylla mediterranea. The sequence continues at coordinate 7,248 of JAQGCY010000274.1, read as the reverse complement.
CAAGTGTTTGTGTTCCAAAGGGTCGCATGGAATGGGAAGCATAAGAAGGTGTTGTTGAAACGAACATCATTGGTTGCCCAGTTGGGCTTTGATGGATAATTGGACGACCAGTTGGCGAAACCAGAATAGTTGGCTGGGATGTTGGACTAAATTGGAACTGTTGTTGAGGATATCCGTTTTGACTTGGTGGCTGCTGGCCAAATGGATATACTGTTGGATATCTTGATGTGTGATGGGCAAATTGCGGAGGTGGAGTACTCGACGGTCCTTGGAAATGTGGAGGTTGAGAACTGTGTGGTGGTGGAAGGCCTTGTCGCTGATATTCTGGGCCGTCAGATTCTTCTGAACTCTTATCCTCCTTGTCCATCTTGTTAAGGGAAGAAATTATCTTGCCAATGTTTGGCATGTCTTTCCCATTAGAGTTTATCACAATAGTTGGTCGGCTTTCGTCAGATCCATGAGGGGGTTTTACTACAATTGAATGCCGAGGTGAGTTTTCAACTACATCATGTTGACTAGATTCACTGCTTGCAGAATCTTCGTCATCTTCATCTTGTTTGGGTTTGTTTTTGTTTTTCTTCTTTTTATGTTTTCGTTTTTCTGGAAGTGGTGGATGATTTATATGATTAGAATTCTCCATTGGAGGTTTACCACTTGATTGAATTCCGAGGAAGGACAATGCCGCTTGAAATGGATTTCTTAGTCTTGATGGTGGTTGCTGTCTATGCATTGTAGTTTGTTGAGATTTCTCTTCACTTTCGGGCTTATGAATAACTTGGGGTGGAGGAGGCGGTGGCAATGAGCTTATGATTTGCGGTGGTTGGGGTGTTGGAGCTTCAGTTGTCGAAGGTATTGGAGCCGGAATGAGAACTGGTGGCCGTGGTTTGTTGTTGTTGTTCGGTTGCACCCATGGGAATTGTTTCTTTGGTGGAGCTTGTGTAGGAGCAGGGAATAAATTTGTTGATTGGCCCTGCTGGAAAACTATAGTTTGTTTTTGTAACTGAATTGGGTCTTTTGTAATGCCTCCTGGGAGCAAAATTTTGTGTGGGTGAGTTTGTTCATTCAGTAGACCAGGTTGAGACTGATGCTGAAGATTTAGTTGTTGGGAAGACTGAGATTGAGGCTGATGATTTTGCTGTTGGGCGGACTGAGATTGTAACGGGCCTATAATTTGCTGTTGAATATTCTGGAATTGTGGTTGCCTTTGGTTATTTTGTTGCTGATTATGTGATTGTACCATTTGCTGAGGCTTATTGGTTTGAATATTCTGCTTCGCTTGATTAAATTGCAATTGTTGTTGTGGTTGATTTGTTTTAATCTGAGCATTATTTTGATTAGGTTGGACGTTCATTTGGTTCGACTTTTGCTGCTGTGTACCTTGATTCTGGTTCTGGGTCCATTGGTTTGGTAATTGCTGACTCCATTGAGGCTGTTGTTGCTTTGGACCAATCTGAGTTTGTTGATTTTGTGGTGGTCTTGTGGGCATTGGGGCTGTTGGTCCTGGAGCTGCCGATGTTCCTTCTGTTTGTTGTACGATTGCTCCAATTAGTTTCTCAAGCTCATTTTCATTAAATCCGCCGTCATTGACTTTCGGCATTTGAATTTGTATACCTGAATTCACAACGACTTTCTGCATATTTGGTGGAGGCATTTGAGGCTTTTGCTGGTTTGTTTGAACTGATTGGCGTCCTTGTTGTTGTTGCTGATGTTGATTTGGAAATGCTCGAACTGCATTGTTGAATGAATTGGCAGTCATAGGATCCCCATTTTGTCCCATTGAAGAAATGCTCTCAACAATGGCTCCTTCCGGTAAAACTCCCTTCAAAAAGGAATACGGATCTGGTGGTGCATCGTCTTCCCTGGCTTGAGCAATCATTTGAAAGTTCGAATTACCTTGCTGATTATTATTCTGGACATTCTTTACTGCATTTGTCTTTGGCTTGGGTTGATTTTGAGACGCTTGCTGTTGGGATTGCGGCTGTTGTTGCTGCTGAAATTTAAACTGTCCATTAAAACTCTTTTCGCTTATCGTTTGTGAAGACTTAATAGAGTTTTGTTGAGACTGTTGAAGAAACGGCAGTTTTGTTCCAGCAGGTAAGAGTATTTTTGTATATCCAGGTGGTGGTGGCATTGTAGCTGCAGCTATAAATGGAGCTGGAGTTGATTGTTTTGACATTAATCCTCCTACTGAGATTTGACTTTGCACAGCGTAGAATGAAGAAGCAGATGGACTTGGTTCATTGTCTTTGTCATTCTTTTCTAAGCTTGGAATTGGGATTTTTCCATACCCATAGGGTGGCGTCATATCTTCTGGAGCCAAAAATACAGTAGGTAAATTGTTAACTGGAAGAGTGCCATTAAAGAATGGAACTTTGCTTGATCCAGCATATTTTTTAATTACTTCGCCAACATCAGCTCCGGCTCGAGTTGCAGCAATCCCTTCCATTCTCATGAATACATTAATAGGTTTCTTTGGAGAAAGTTTAGTTAATGTATTAGTCATTTGCAATATTTTTTCTTTCTGCTGTGTAGTAAGATGACTTTTAGCTAAATCGGATTCTGAGACTTTCTTTGGTTTAACTTCGGTAGGTGCGGCTTGCACTACATTGTTTGATACTCGAATTTTAGTCGGCCAACTGTTGGATGAAGGTGTTGTTGGACCATGAACTGGGGACGCATCTCCAGGTTTTCCAAGCTTCTGTGGACCTCCGACCGGTGCCAGAAGGTGGTGTGTGTTTGAATTAGGCCAGGAATCATGCAATTGTCCTTGATGTTGGCTGACAGGTCGAACTGAGCTAGGACCTTTTACGCCCTGTTGATTATTATTGTTGGTGGCTTGATTATTTTGTTGCTGATTTTGCTGCCAAGTACCTCGAGCAGTTGGAGATCTTTGTTGATTTCCATTATCCTTATTATTAGGTTGTTGCTGCATCCATTGACCATTTGCTTGGGTTTTAAGTTGATTAGGTTGACCAGGGTTTCTAGATTGTGGTGGAAGTTGATGATTTTGATTCAAATTTGGAGAAGTCATTTGATTATTATTATTGGGATTTCGATTATTATTGTTTTGGTTATTATTATTATTTGTTCTAGGTTGCTGTGTTGAAGCCGCTGCCATAAACTTTTTCTGATGGTTAGCACCCGCTGCAGTTGGAGGAGCGATCGGAGGCCTAAGTGTTGAAGCTGGCATTTGCATTCTCGCCCTATTATTGTTATTATTTCGATTTGGAGCTGGCATATTCGGCCATACTTTGTTAGTTGGATTATTACCACGTTGAAATGAAAGCCATTGAGAATATGTTGGCATGAATAATATTGTTATGACTAGAAGATACACGATCATTGATCCGGGGATAACCTGCAAGTACAAGTAAACCAATTGTTGTTTGTGATTAAGAAAATGAATGAGAATGAGATTTTATTAGCCTTTAAAATTTTTGTATGTATTCAAAAATTCCATTCGTACATTTTCCTTAAATATTAATCATCATGATCAACGGTTAGAATTAGAACGAACGCATTCACAAAATTTAAATGAACTTTCTAGAGCTAGAAAGAACCTACGTATCTATTTGTTTGTGATCTGAAAGTTAGGTAGAATATCTCACGTACTATAGTTTTATTAAAATAAAAATTTGTGAAAAACATAAAAACTTGTTTCACTTGTTTTACTACATATAATAATTCTTAGTGGTCTCATCGGTAGCTCTGTTGAATCATACATTTATGCTACATTTCACGTTAGCGTGAAATATTCAATTTCAACCTTATGCTTTGTAGTGTTTTAGTCAAAATTAAATCTAGGTAACAGGTAAACCTTAAATGAGGACAGGTAGTAAGAGTTTTGAGTTTTTGTTCAAATTACAGAAGAGGTGAGATCAGATCAAAATTTGATTGGATTTAAGTCGAACGGAGATTTTACTCGATAAAAAGACAAATTAAATGCAAGGCACCGCACCCTGGAGTTATTTATTTATGTAAGGGCATATAGAGAACAACCGGGTTAGAGGAAAGAATCGAATTTTAATTGTTACTCCTTATGAAGGAGAAAGTAAGGCCTTAATTTTATAGAGTCAATTGCTATGCTTTGGTTACACCTCTTTCACAAAATGATTACAAATTATGGTTAGGACTACTTACTTCAAGTTTAAACTTTTGATTTTAACGTAAATTAACTGAATTTTTGTGTTGTTTATTTATTTGGTTTGGATGAGAACGTGTGAAAGTGGTCAAAAGTCAGAATTCTAGTAAGTCAGAGATAAATCGAATTTATGTTATAGTCAAAAACTTTGTCAAGATAAGTTGTTGCGCTACCGGAATAATAAATACATCATGGTGATCTTCTGTCCTTGAAGTGAAAATTAAAATACTATTTTAATTGTTCTACAATAGGTGCAATATAACGTTTTTTAAAGATTTAACACTTTTGCCTTCTTAACATTATGATTCAAAAAATATAATTCCGCTTTTACTTTTAGTGAAAATCCAAAGTAGACTCTAAAAATTCGTCTTCAAATAGAAGAATGTCAATATTGATATTTAGTGTACCTTGAAAATCATAAACTATCAAAATCAGGACCAGAAATACAAAATATCGCGTTTTACTCAATAAATTAAATACATTTTATAAGGTAAAAGTTAAGGAGTTAATTTGTTGGCATTCACTTCCGAAGATAATTCCACTTTCATACATACCACATAATTTTGAGAATAAACTTTATGGAAAGAGTATTTTTCGCTTCAAGTTAAATACTATTTAGCATGTTGTTTCCTACGGATGTGGTAATTCATTTTAATAAGATTATAATCAAATTACCCATAAATACGACTTAAGTAGTTAAATCTTTATTACAAGATTAAAAAAATGACGACTAAAAAGCTTTGCTATCTCATTACTAAATCGTGTCATTTATAACAATTAACACTTCGCATCATATAATTGTATCTTTATGCGAATCTGCTACAATAATTAGAAAACAATGAAGAAGATTGAATAAAATTATATTAAGCATCATAATAAATAGGGAATTCGAATACCTAGTGAAAAATGGGTCAATGAAGTAGGCAAAAGAGCAAATGATTAATGATTTCGGGTTCGGGACTACTACAACAAGTACAATTCAAATGACCTGCTATAGTGAAACTATTAAAATTAGTACAATGGTAAGTCCCCGAAATGCAAAACTTCATTGTGTTGTAAGATGTTCTAAATACTTTTGGAACTAATATGTGTGGAAACTTATGCAGTTGAAGTTGAATGTTGGGATCAAATTCTGAATCAATTGGTATAATGTTTGTTGTATCACAAAAAGATCCAAAAGTAAGCAAAATTACCGTTACCGAAAACATTAAAACTCCTAGTTCCATCCAAGACAGGTTTTTTATTCAACAACGAAGTCAAAATATTGGGCATTTTAAAGGTATTACAACATCTTTGAAGCATTGAAAATTATTTAACTTGATTTCAGTGCCCAATCAACTGACAATGAGCTGAATAACTAACAAACAAAACCAGATTCTGATCTATTGTTATGTCATATTAATTCCTGATCTTATGAGACCAACTTACACCTTTATCATAGTTACATACAAATTTGAAGAAATCTATCCCATCTTCTTCTTTCTCAGGTTTTCTACAAGGATGAAGTAATAATTGAATGAGTATTCTACTCTACCCTACTCTACCACTCTATCACATAACCTACTCTTGAGGTCAAATGAGTAAACCGCTAATCCTTACCACTTCTGCATCGTCTAATAAAACATTGCCTTACTGACAGACTAACTTAATGAAAAATCAGCAAAAAAAAAGTTTTCTTAACATGCTACTCTTTCTCTCGCCTACTTTTTTCAATGTTATATAACGATTGAAACATTGTATTATCTAGGACACCGAATTCCCTAAATCTTTCAAACCAAGGGTTTACTTGAAATGAACATTTACTGGAATATTACTAATGCCATCAATATTATACATGTCACTCATGCTTACAGTCGGAATAAAACCCATCTGCACATTTGTCCGTTGGAAAAGACGTGCACTTACATTAGGAGAAAAGTTTTCTCTTTTTGTAAAGGCACACAAGTTTCAACGGACAAATGTGCAGATAGGTTTTATTCCGACTGTAAGATGTCAGTTTGAAACTCTGTTTTAGTCTATGCTTCAAGTTCAAAAGTTCATTTCTAGAAAGAAAGCTGAAACTGTTCCAAACTGAAGGCAATAGAAAGCTTTCATAATTATTTGTATTGAGTATAGAAGTATAGTGTAAAATTCATTTCACTGACACAAATCATGTAAACAAACAATGCTAGAGAACTTGGCATTTAAATCCGAATAAATTGCATTGATTAACACATACTGATACTGAATACAGTTAAATGTACAAATTCTGATTAGCAGAAGAAAGATTGGAGAAAGAATAAACTTACCATATTCCACCGAACTGACGTAAAATTTAATTTAAGCAGCATAATGCTTTCCTCCTTTTAGTGTGTATTTCATGAACTAACATCAATCACAAAATTCACTACTTTCCATTTCCGTTGTCCAGCAACGTACAAGACAAGTAGGAAAAGAAAACAATTCTTTGCTTTCTTCGCACTGCCAAACTATGCACAATAATTAATTTTGATACTGCTCGTGGTTAAGTTTTCAAAATAATTATTAAAAGCAAAGAAAATATTTTTTCCAAGTATTGATGCTTCAATACACTTACACTTTTTCCAAAAAACTTTAATATTTATTTAAGGAGTACGATATTAAATGAAGTGATTGTACTTAAGAACCAGATTTAAAGGATCCGGCTTGCTACAACAATTATATTAAGTCGATGTTCTCTGGTATCCAGTCACAATCAGAATGAGGTAGGAAGTTAACCTGTGTTTAAAATGTAGAGACAAGTTTTGTAAAATCTTAAATCGATGACGGTGAAAAGACAGTAGGTGAAGGTGAAGTTTAATAAAGTATTTACTTTTTTTTGTCTGAAGTTAGTGGAGAAGGATGGCGATGGGATGAAATTTTTTTTTGGCAAGTAGGGAAAATACAATTCATTTCTAAAGTAAAGACCTAGTGTCCCAGTGCCCAACTCTCCTTTGTATCTACTGTTTCATGGGGTCACTATTACTAGCACAATCCTTTTCCATTATTGTATTCAAAGAATTATAAGTTGACTAATCAAACTTATATAAAATCCCAGTCCGTTATTATTTTCCGTCGTGTCGCTCCACTTTGTTGATTTTTGGAACTTT
>JAQGCY010000273.1:0-20792 GCA_034700645.1 Xenylla mediterranea | reverse complement strand
GAACGGTTGAATCAAGCCAGACAGACAATGCTTTGTCATGCCCAGGAGGTCATTAATATTCACTAAACTAAACTAAATTGTTACAAAAAGATAAGTTAAGTACTCAATAAAATAATAAAAAGAATTTAACTGGAAAGCTTTTACTTTAAACCTTGAGTTCAGGAAACCGAAAAGAAAACTTGGTCTGTAAACCTTAAGTACTTTGGAAATTAATTGAAAAAGAAGCCCTATGATACTAAAAGCTTATTCATTCATCCATAGTAGTTTTTACAGGTTTCCAATATAACAGTTCCTGAAATCATGATCATTCTTCTATCTTCTAGTGTAGAGACTTTACCACGTGGATAAACAATTCTCGATTACAAAGAACTTGATAAGTTACTTAAAAGTACAGTTGTACCATATGAATAATTTAATTAATGTCCTTCGCGTAAATTGAAAACGCTGTATCTAACAAGAGCTTTAAAGGCGTTGGTAGTAGGTAGATGAAAGATTTCACTTAATTTCCTTCGGTGAAAAGTTAAGGATAAAGCATAAAGAAGATCCGGTAAAAATTATTGAATACAAAATCAAATAAAAGATGAAAGTAAACGACAAAAGCTTTTCCAATATGAATACATTTTATTGAAAGCTACAAAATAGTAATAAATCAAATAAATGTATTCATCCCAAAAAATTTTTTTAGAAAATACTTTCCTACATTTTAGAAAGTGCGTTTGATGGATTAAGCGTAATTTCTAAGATTTCCTTTTATATTTTTTGCATTCTAGGAACCAGAACTACAACTTATTATTTCTAGTGGGTTTTAATTTAGATAATGATAATAGTTGGTTTATTAATACTCAATGGTTTGTGGGTTGATTCATTTAAATCCAACTTTAAACACAGCAATACCAAATACAATGCACCCAGCAACAGTTCTAACCAAATGCTTTTGACTCCAGGACTCAAGTAATTGACGTACTTCTTTAGACTTTGGCTCACGTTCTGCATCCTTGTCATCAATAGAAAATAAAGTATTATTTATTGGGACCATGAATATTCCAGTATATGGCATAATGGAAAATGAAATTCCACCAGCTACTAATAACCCAATGTCCTCCATTGTCATCCCTCTGTCAATAAATGCAAGTACTGAAGAGGCTGTTGTACAGAAAAGACAGCTAATTGCAATTTTTGATGCACGGCTATATAATAGTTTCCAGGATGGAAGTGGATTCTTGGAAAGAAGTAAACCAGGTGCATAACATAGGCTTATTCCAATGTTCATTCCAGCAAAAATTCCAGAACATGTTTGTACAATTGGAATTAAGGTATCAGCTCGGAGTAATGACTGAAATTTAAAACATTTAACATCTTTAACCATATCTGCTCCAAAAATGATATTTGTAATGACAATGAAGTCTATTCTTACCATTTTTGCTGAATTTTTGGATTGATAAATATGTATTTTACTTGATATATTCGTAAAAACAATAGGACGTCTACCTGCTTGCTTCAAGTTCAAATCATCCAAGGACACTGGAAAATATAAATATAGTTGTTCATTCTCCGTACTCGTCCCGAACCTCTACCTGAAACCATCCGTGCCGTCGTAATCGTCGAGTTTGTAAGTTTGTTAGTTAAACTTAAAACCATGGAACAACAAAAAAATTTTGTAATGTAATTGTAATACTTATGTAATGTTCTATACTCAAATGAATGTTTGCATTGTACAGTTTTTGATAAAAAAAAATCTAGAGAATAAAGAAGGTCATAGATTATTTGACCAAACTATTTTTATTCCATTTCCATGCATTGATGCATTGCCAATTTCGGAATTAGTTGGAACAATAAGGAAGAGCATTGATTTGTTTGAAATGAAAAATTGTACTCGGTTGAGTAAATAAATACTGTTGATTCTTGATTCTAATTGATACGGTTCGTGGAAAAGAATTAAATAAAATTTCTCACTACATTAAATTAAAATTAATTTCATGGAAGAATTAAATGAGATGGACCAGGCAACTGTAGTTGCATGATCGACTTAGTTGTATATAAAAGTTACTGTCGAGAATATTAGATGACTTTTTAGTGATTCTAGAATTTCAATACGCGGCAAGATTCTAGAATCATGATTATTTAGGTTTTAGTAGAGTGAAAGAATAATAATAATGAGCCTAGTAAAAATATGCACATGTTGTAAAATTCGAAAGTAAAAGTTAAATTAAATATTGCTAAAAAGTTAGTTTCAAATGCATTAATTAGCATTTGTTTTAAAGGTGCTGTTCTAACTAATTCCACACGAAATCAGAGAGTCTGAGTCTCCGAATGGTTTTAATCAATTCTATTATGATGTGATAAAACGTGTGATTTTATTCCTTGAAATTTCTATACTTAACGCAATAAGCAACCATGTTCTTAAGTTACTTCTTAAAGTTGATTTCCTTGAAAGTAATTAGTAACTTTGTTTGTGTTAAAGTATAATGCATAGTTAAGTATAAATGATTGATACCATTAGCATAGCTAGGATTTACATTTGCATTGACATTAACAGCATTACTTTAAACACTTTGCTTTACATTTACATTATAATTACTTTACTTTGTTTAATAGCAGTTGCATTACAAAAAAATATACAACAATCGATATACTACATAGTTTTGAGTTGGAAATCGTAATGTTAAATGTAAATTATACCTAATCCTTTGTTATTTTTATTTTAGTAAGAATGGGAATGATATCTGAAAATGGAATATAAACTTCGTGTTGTTCGTCCTTGGCCTGTCCATCTCTAATTCATTGCAGTTTAACTTGACTCAGTACTAAGAATTTTTGTATATATTTTAAAATTGTTAATGCTATCCTTATCCATAACCATAATTGCAAATACAAATACAAATGCACTAATGGCCTTATGACCCATTTCTCTTCCCAGTGTTGATTTTAACAAAGGAAAAGATATTTCTTGAACCCTCTGCTCAAAAAGTTCTTGGGTGTGTATAAATTATGTTTAGGAATGGAAGAAAAATCTGAAATAGATTACATAAGCAAAAGCATTAAGCAAAAGCATTCTAAATTGTATTGTATTTTGTTTGTATTCTTCTAGGTTCCCCTATTGCTATTGCAATTGCTTTTGGAAGCTTCCTTCAGGCTTGAATGACTTGGAAAGAAAAATGTACCTAAACTACCTCATCATCTACCACCTTTAATTTATTCCCATAGAATTAGCTAGATCGAAATAGCAATAGAGTTATTATAGACGCAAAGATTTAAGATTACTTCATTTCAATTGCCTCAGTGGAAGGAAACAAAGAAGAAAAAAAAAGAATTGAAGAATTTTAGCATAAAGCTTCCTTAATTAAGCCAAACCAAGCCAAACAACGTGCATGCACTTTTATTTTCAATTTTACTTCTCATTTTCATTTCTATTGTAAGTAGAAATTTTAACCATGGTTTAATCGATTTAAAAAAGCAAACCATTATAAATTCTTCACTCGATTTAAAAAAGCAAACCATTATAAATTCTTCACTCGATTTTGATTTACAGTGCAGTGTTCAAGAAAGAAAGTTGTGCAAAAAATACCAATAATTTTATTAAAATGAGTGTCTTGAAAAATCGTGTACCATCTTTAAATACTATAAGACGCCTAAAGTTAATGGGACTTCTTGGAAGAGCTGAAGAATTTCTCCAGGATTCCAACGCTAAATCCCAATCCTCTGCATCACTTTTATCCAGAACAAGAATAATGATGAATGATCCCATTAACAATTATAATAATAACGAAGCTATTGGTTCTAAAAAATCCGATGGACTTACATTACAATCTTTGTTTGAAAAACAGTCATATTTAATCTCATCATATATTAATAAAATTAAGGATTCTGGACATCCAATTCTTCAAGTTGAAAGGTAAGATGGAATTGTAATAATGAATTATACAAGATGTAAAATTCTAAGAAAAACTTAATCAAAGCTTGTCCTCAATTTTTTGCAGTGATTTATTCGAGGAATCATCAATGTCATATTATCTATCTCCATCAGTTCAATTACGAGCGATCATTGTCCTTCTTGTTGCAAATTCCATGAAACCCAATTCATCATTCCAGCAGGATGAATTAATAAAATTGTAAGTGATTTAGGAATAAACAATGTAATATGTTAATTTTTTATTTCTATGATGAATAGGAAACTTCTTTCGGAAATTACAGAAATGTTTCATACTGCATTTATTCTTCATCGTACAATTGTAAATGTAAAAGAACAAAAATCACCACTCCATCATGGGAATAAATTAGCAACGCTGATGGGAGATTTACTTCTTGCCAAATCTACTAAAAAATTATCCCAACTACTCAATAACCCTGTTGTAGAATTAATGTGTGAAACTATAACGGATTTTAGTGAAAGTGAAATGATCGGTTTACCGTCTCGTAATGGTGGAGACCATGAAACTGGATCACTAACAATTAGTTTTCCTACATGGATTCAAAGGAATACTTTAGGCCTAGGATCCTTATTAGGCAACTCATGTAAATCAACAATGATTCTAACGGGTGGGGATTCTAGACTTCAGAATTATGCTCGAATGATTGGGACCAAAATTGGTCTTTTGCTCCAGGGATACACAGATTTAAAATTTTTTGAACGAGAGGATAATGAAGATGGTTATACATATCAAGAAAATTTAATTCAACCATCCATACTATTAACCCTTCCAGTTGTCCATGCATTAGAAAATAATCCTTCACTTATTTCAATGGCATGGAATCCAACTTATCCGAAATTACATGAGATTTATAGACTAATTCAATCAAGCCCAACTGCCATAAATGAAAGTAAAAGAACGCTTCGTTCAGTTCATCAAGATATTTCCAAGTTACTTGAAGATATGGAGGAGTCAAGGTCATCGGAAATATTAAAAAATATTTTACAAGAAATATCTGAAGGATAAACAAATTCAATTCTAGTCCTAAATTTTCTAGTTCAATGACCAACCAAGTGTTCCTTAAATAAACTAATATATGTACTCTTCCCCACTTAATTGACCAATAATAAATCTAGAAATTAGGAGAATCTTAGTCTTCGATTCGATATACGTTTTAAACAGAACAAAACTGAAACTAACTGAACTGAATTGCCATTAATACAATACTAGTAGTAGTAGTTAGTAAGTAACGTAGAGTTTTATTTTATTGTATTTTTAAGAAAGGAAGTTCTTTGATTTCGCTATCACTTTTTATCGATTATTGTACAGTGTTTGATTAGAGAGAGAGGAGAGTAGTAATAATTTAATAAATTTAATGGAGTAAAGAAGTAAACAATGATACACTTTCTGCTTTTATCAGTTGTCTTCTTCCTAACTAAATGTTTTATTTACGTATCCCCTCCACCTTCAAGACTTGAAGCAGAATGAGCTGGATTTTGTCCATTGACTTGACTTCCGGTGGACTTCCGTGCCATTTTCCATTGCTGGAGAATCGGATGCTGATGCTGTTGTCCATCCCCAGTTCCATTGTCTTGACGGAGAATTTCAGATTTTGTTGAACAAACTACTGGTGGAGCAGAATTTCGAAGTCGAGTTGGTCCTAAGGGTTCCATTGACAGCGGTTCATTATCTTGTTTTAATGCATCCAAATAAAGACTTCGAAGTTTTGATACTGTTGGTACATCATAAGTGTTTCGTTCATCTGCAGCGGAGCTAAGTGTGCTCGGAATTCCAGAACCAGGCTCATGACAAATTTCAGAAGCATTATCATCATCATCTGATAGTTCAGCAGCAATTTGGCTTCCACATGGTGCATAAATTGATTCATGATCAGGAACAGGATTAACTGGCTCTTGATTTGGCTTTACTCGTTCAGACTTAATATCAAATTTTGTTGCATTTGCAATTAAATCTTTTACAAATTGATCTTCTTCAGGTAATTGTACAAGCTTAAGGTTTCCCAATTTGGATTCAACTCTAGTATCATCATTCGGCTCTCCTCCTTTTTCATCCTTATGAAGGATACGATCATAAATTTCATTAATTGATTCAATTGTTTTGTTTCGAGATTCTAATTTTCGATCAGTTGAGCCAGACCCTTGGGAAGTTGGTTTCATTCCTCCAATTGCAGCATCTTCAATCCGTTTCTGCTCAATCATATCCGCAGTTGGACTATTGAAAAGCAAAAAATCAAAGATTAGAAAGTAACATCAGCCCAATATTGTTTAGATAAATATTGCTAAATTAGTACTCACTAAACACGTCTATATGTAGAGACTTGAGGATCATTTTCAAGAATCATTTTACGGAGTCCTGGTGGTTCGATGTTTGTCTCACGAAATGTTCGCATTCGAAGATAATTTAATAATTTATCTTTTTGCTGAAATTCATTCAAGATGCATTTTAGATTTAGTATAAAATAATTAAAAATACTTCAATACAACTACTTCTTACCCGAACAATATCAACTAAGCGATCAATTTCCTTTTCAGCATCAAACAATCGTTTACTTGCAACTCGTAATTTTCCTAACTCAACGTGCAATTGATGAGAATGATTCTTCTCAACTAATTCAAAACGTCTCGTATATTCGGCTAATTTGTGTTCAGACTCTGCCAACCTTCTATTTGCTTCAGCAAGTTTTTCTTCAAGGGAATTTCGTTCATCCAAATTATTTTTCCGGACTAAAGCATTTAATTTATCATTTTGTGATTGGAGTGTGTAAATCTTATGATTTAAGGATCGTAATTGGTCTTCATATTGACGTGCATGTCCATGAGCCTAAAAAAGCAAAAAGTTGAAATAAATTCTGTCATTGCCATTAAATTTTTTTGCTTATTTATTGGTTCATACCTTTCTTAAGCAATGCTGTAAAGTTGTAACTTCATTTTGATGATGTTGAATCATTTTAGGTAAGTCTGAATCTTTGCCTTCATATTTTCGTAAGGCTGACTCATGTCGGAGATGAAGAGTTTTCAATGTACGATTTTCAGTTGTAAGATCCTATAAAATAAAAAACAAGGCAATTTTAGAAATATGCTGATACAATTGTCATCGATTTATAATATACAGCTTATCATACATGCATTCGATTTTCCATAACATGAAGTTTATTCTTGAGTTCAGAAATTTGAAGCCTTTTAGCTGAATGGAGTCGCTCTTGAAGTCTTGAGGTTTTGAATCCATTCAATGAACAAGTACCAAGGGAAACATTGGATTTTTGGTCTCTTATACAGGCATTTGTTTTTCGTCTAGGAACAACTAAATGACTCGTTTCCAAATTCAATTTACGAAATTCATTACTCAAGGTTGGATTTTTATGAGGCTTTCCAGTAGGCAAAGTTGATGATTGAATTTGATGATGGTGACAAGTGGATGTAACGGTTTGTTCTACTACAGTTGAAATTGTACTGTCAACTTGATGTACTTGTTGGTGAGCTTTGGAACTTGTAAATTTTGTAGCACGTTTAACATATCGATGTTGTTTCTTTATAGTTGGAGTAGTTTTACTAATAACAATATTTGGGCCAATTGGAGCAGTATACTTGATAAAAGCTTCAGTTTCAATCACATCATCATCAAATTCTTCATCACTATAATTATGCTCTATGTTCACATCATCATGCTCAGTAGTGTCACCCCTGAAATCATCACACATAAATAATTATTTTTAGAGGAATAAAATAACTATTAACTTTCAATTATTTCATTACTTACCCAGCTCTATCATCAAATCCGAAATCACTTTCCTCCAAATTCATGGTGTAAATAAATAAACTTTTGAAATAGGCACTTTTAGGTGGAATTAATACAGTGTAATAATTAGATAAATATTCTTTATTCTAGGTACTTCGGCACTTCGTAATAGAAATGTTATCGAATCAAAATTCATAAATTGCAAACTTTGGAAAAAATTCAATAACACTGTGAATAATCTAACCATCACCATAGTTACTATCTGTTAAGCATTAAATTATAATTTGTTCTTCGTCATCCGCATGTATTGCAAAACATTGATACTGGAGTCTGGTACGTCTCCTGTATTCATCTAGTATTTGCATTACTTTCCTATTGTGTGATACTTCACCGAAACGTGGGATTAATCCAAAAGTTTCTTTGAGCAAGGACCTAAACGGCAATGTAAAATTGCAAGCTTAAATGTATTGCATCCAAAGCTTCATAAGCAATTGAGATTTACCTCGAATTAGAATTTAATAAGGCCTCTCCAACAACTTCCTGGAATGCCATAACATCAATAGCAGCTTGCATCGTTCCATATTCATTAAACTTTGGTACACAAGAAAATAATCTAGTGAGCTCTTCACAAACATTTTCAACAACTTGTGTCATAACTCTAATTACGAGATTCTCTGATACAGATGTAACCTAGACAAAAATCATTAGATTTACTGGTTTCTATACTAGGTTACATTTAATTTAACATACCTCAGCAATAACTTCAATTAATCCAAGCAATACTTTACTGATATAAGGCCGAACTGTTGAAGGTTCTGGACAATGTTCCCAGTCAAATTTTCCAGCAAACATGCATTGTTCTATTTGTCCAACTACTGGCTCATACTTCATTTCCGTATATTTAGCAAATGTTAAGGCTTCTAAACTCTGTAAAAGTAAAATATTTTGTTTTTATTAGGGATATGAATACTGACAAGGTTTTCTTACTCTTAGCGATTGTTTGGCTCTTTCAACAGAGTCGTCCATATCGGGATATCCAAGTTTAATCAAGGATCGATGAATCTGACTCAAAATCACATCTCTTGTAAAAGAACTATTATTTAGGATTAACAGAAGCGCAGCCGAATGTGAGCCAGATAATTGTCCTTTCTTCCGTACAACTTGTCCAGGCAAGAGTTTGATTTTATGTGAAGCTCGATCCTTAGGCTGTGATATTAACATTTCCAATGCCTAAAATTCAAATTGTGCTTGGTAATATTATTTCTAGAATTCTCGTCAATAGATTTAAGTTTAGAATTACACTTACATCAGAAAATGATGCCAGGGCATTACCCATTGTTTCTGTTAACTTACTTCGTACTTCACTACTTTTCAACAAGGATTTCTCTTCAGAATACTTTTGTAGCAGGGTTTCTTTGATAACTTTAGAAGAGTTGATAACATGAGACTCGTACTTGTAAGGCTATATAGACAAGTATATAAATACAGCATATATATATTCCTTTAATTCACTTAAAAATCACTTACCAATTGTGTAATAAATCCATGACCACCATTTGGCTCACTACTCCAATCTTCTTCTTTGTATAATTCTGCTATCTCCTGTGACATTTGATGCACCATAACTTCAAGACAATGGGACCTGTGTGATTAACAAAAATTCGTGATTAAAATGCACGGTGCCTAATTATTGCAAAATCAACAATATAAACACATTACCGAATACTGAATAAGAGACTTCTTAAGATATCAATCATTACTGTAGGTGGATCCAGAGCTAGCATATCAGTGAACACATCTCGAATATCACTTAAGCAATGTGGTAACCATTCACTCATGGAATCCGATTTATTATCATTCCATACTAAATCATCATTCTCTCCAACTTTAGGCATAATGCAAGCTGATATTAATTTTGAGTATAATTTTACAACACCAGTCATCATTTCCTAGTCGATTAAAAGCAAGATTAGGTTACATTAGATATATGAGAACAAAAAGTAATATTCTAATGCAAAGTTACCTTAACTTCCGCCTGCTTTCCAAATTCACATTTTACAGGTAGCTTTCCATTAAAATAATCCAAACACAGGTACCAGAAATCAGGAAAATAGGTAGTAAATACTTCGGAAATTGCTTCAACAAATTGGACTTCACATGGATAGTTGGACTGTTGTTAATAATGAATGATGTGATGAACATGGAACTATAACTTAGGTTTATGTAATATACTTGATCAATATTTTACCTGTGCATCCGGCTTTTGACTTGGTGTTTTTAGCATATAATTATTAATTTCCTTTGGTTTTTCAATATTTGAATACTGATGAAAGCAATTTTTCATTGAATTACACAGAAAATCATAATGGCAAGATATACAAATCCATGCTGGATCAAAACTACATTCTAATGTAACCAAATAGCCAATTAATCTTCTTTGTTCTTCGGAATTAGGTGGTTTCTCTACAATTTTAGATTTCAGTATTTCAAGTAGATTTTTAACACGTATTTCCACTTGTTGCTTGAATTTTCTGAAAACCTATAAACACATAAGATTAGAATCTTATCTGGTATTATTAACAAACAAAAAATTATCCTTACTGGTTTGTCAGTCTCGGGTGTTTCGAATAAGGTTTTTGCCCTGGAGTAATCACTAATTGCAGACTCATACTCTCCTTTTTGTATACTTTTCTCCATAGTTCCAGGTAAACTAAATAGGAATCGAAATCTTTGGAATCCACTTAGGGCATTTCTAGTTATATCTGCTCTATCCTTCCGTGCTAGAACTTCTTGAAATAATTTTCCAGCTTCTTTTTCGCAAACTGCAAATACAAAATCAAACTTAGTTTATAATAATGCCTTACAAAAAAATGTAAATTGTAGCAACTTACCTCCAATCGATTCATCAATCTGAGCCAAATATCCAGTACCAAACTTTTCCTGATGTTGGTCTAACTTATCCTTAACTATTTTCAATGCATCTAATTGTTCCATTACAGATCCAATATTTTCTTTGAGGAATGATAACTTCCCTTCTGTTTGTGAATTTACTTTACGACTTAGGAACTTGAGTCCATATTTTAGGTCTTCAAAAGACGTCATATAATGATTTTCAAGGAGGAAACATGCTGGAACAAAATTTTCACTGCGTAAATTGCCATTTCCATCTGGGAATAGTTCCATTAGTTCTTCTACGGGGTATTTATTGCTGCAAAAATACAGAAGTTCCAGCATTTCTAGTATCAGCATCGCAATTTCGCAAATATTGTTATGTATTGTCTTACTCATTTCCTTCACTGGACAATTGTAATGGATCCTCCTGGGCATACGCGGCCATGGACAATGGTCTAGGTCCAACACTGACTGTTTCCTCAACCCAAACAGCACTTTCCTTAAATGGCCCAATAACTGCTTCTTGCAATCCTGTAATCAATCAACAACAACACAACAATCAATTTTCATGCTTATATTTCTACGATTACTTGAAATCTACGATTTTACGAACCTTTAAATTGCACCGTCGACGTTCCCCTTCCACCCGAACTCGTTGTAATAATTATATCCCCAAGTCCTTTGCATAATAGAGTTTTAGCAACAATTTTATTTGGTGAGAACCATTCAGCAGTTAATAAGCAATCTGCCCCACATATTTCTAGTCCAATTAAATCATGATGGTTCCGCCCCAGTCTTTCACCCCGGATTGTTATTTTAGTTCCAGGAAAACCTTCTTTAGGGGATACGCCGGTGACGAGGGGTTGATTAGACATCGTGGCCATTTTAATGGTGGGTGTGGACCTGCATAAATCAATTAATCAATTAATTCCTATTCATTTCATGCAAAGAATCAAAAAAAAGAACATTGTTAATGTTAACTGTCAATTGTCAATCATAAACAAACATACAAATTTCAAGATCGACTGCGGATTACTGCATGCACAGAACGAACGAATGCACATTTAGCATAAGAATTTAAGTATTCCAGTCGACGGTGGCATTCTAACTACTTAAACCTTAACAATTAAGAATAAAAATTAATTGTTTAATTTCTGACTGGCAATGGATTTGGCATTAAAAACAGCTGAACTTTTGCTTGAGTCTCTGTCAGTTCTGTGAGTTGAAGTTGGATGTATAAACTGAAAACTCCTCTGTTTTTTTCTTCATTTCATTGCCACTTGTAAATCTTGGAACTTTAAAATATATTAAACGATGCATTCACTAAGTAAAGGTTTAATAGTTTGTTGTTAGCTTTGGTTTTAACTTGTCTTTTATTGATTTAATTAATTCTATGACTATGTAATAAAAAGACAATTATTAGACTATGTATAAAGTATAAACAGTAGAGTCATTCAGTAGATATAAAACACTTGAGAAATGGAAACGTAATGCTAAAACTTTAGAACAATAATACTGAAAAAAGTACAGAAGATACAGAACAGAAAGTTGTATTGTAAAATGTAAAGATAAAGACAGTAATACATAGAGGTTACAATTGAAATTACTAATTGCACCAAGATAAACGATCTAAATAACTGTATAAATCTAAATAAAACGTTAAAACTATCAAGTCTAATAAGAAGATTTAGATAGAAAAATAAAAAATATCAGTCCAAGAGATACAATACAATACAAAACTCCTCGTCTACAAAGTTTTCTAAATCTTCTAAGTCACAATCTTCATCTTCAGGAGTATTTTAAAGTTTGATTGATTGAGCGTCATATTTGTAGTCATTTGGTAAATTTTGTTCAATATTCGTTGTGTTGAATTCTTTATAATCGAGCTCTAGCTTCAGCGTGAGCTTGGAAATGTTGTAATTTGGCAAGTTGAACCTCTGGTGTATCTTGGACTGGGTTAGCAATATGAACTGGAGCAGCGGCATAAGTGGTATATGGAGCAGCATAATGGACTGGGGCAGCATAAGGAGCGGCATAAGGTGCAGCATAAGCTGCAACTGGAGCTGCAGCAACTAATTGAGATGGTCCAACTGGTAAATCTAAAACGAAATATCAATATTAAAGCAGGGAAGCATTGACAATATTTCCTAAATAAATGCTTTACCGGTTCTAGAGACACGGAATCCGTTGACTGGATCTGAAATGTAGTTGGCACTTTGAAGGATTCCATGAGCATCAACATAAGAATAAGATCCACGAGTAATTCCATCAGCAGTTTTGGTTTCAGATTTTGCACTTGGACCACCGGAATATCCATAAGAGTATTGTCCTAATTCATCTTGAGCATGATATTGGGTAGCCTAAAAAAATTCAATTACAATGCTCAACTTTTACCGTTAAAAATGTTTGCTTTTTCTAAATTGCTTACGGTATGGCCTGGTGCAATTGCAAGACCTGGAGCTGCAGAATATGCTATTCCTGGAGCACAAACTGCTACTGCGATGCATGATGCGAATACAATCTATAATGTAAAAGTTCCAGAATAAATTAAATGCACTACTGGAGATAAAAGTATTTCAGTATATTTTACTTACGAAGGATTTCATGATTAAAAGTTTGTTGAATTGCTTGGCTTAAGCTGAAGCTAAAAATCTTTAAGACTACAACACAAAGTATTGAACTGAAGATTTAACTTCATTGTTTGTGCTATTTATATGAATAAGAGCGTGACGCGTCCTTGACCATCATCAATTGTAATTTAAGATATTCATTTCATTTCATACGTGTACATAAACATTTATACAGGTGGAAATTGGGCTTAGTGGTATTTTATTTTGGCATGAATTTTTTTCCAGTTGGGATTTACATTCATAAAAAGTATGCATGCATTATAGATTTTTCCTTATTAATTTTTGATTTTTATTCATTTCATACATCTTAGTTTGATTTGATGAATAAAACAAGATCACACCTACCAAGTACTACTTCTACTTGTCATTTTCAACAAATTTGCAAATTATTCTGTGTTGATTCTACAGGCATTTGATCATTCATTTTTCATTTTTGCTTCCTTACATCGTTTTACTTTCAATTCAATAAATAATAATAAGTTGTTACGTACGACTAGTTTTTGATTAAAACCACTTCAAAGCTCATGTGAAACAATTTGTACATAATAATTAGTTTATAGGTAAATTGAATTTTTATGCTAATTCTTTAATTTTGATTAATGGCTTGTTAAAGTCGTGTTCCAAAATGAAATGACAGAAAAAAAACAGGCTCCAGACGGGTAGTGAAATGCTGGAACGTGGAATTTATGTAAGATTAGTAATTCGCCAGTTCTTCTACCGTTACTTATTCATTGAATTATAGTTTTTATTACTACTACGAAGTTTAATTTGCAATCAACATTCATTAAAGTTACTAATATGGTGAGAGCTTGACAAATTATATGATATATGATGATTTGCGTCATTCAGTCTTCCGCGTGGATTATTATTGTCAAAAGATTTCCGGTGAGGTTGGATTGATTGAAATGTCTAACAAAAAATTGTCTTGAAATGAATCATAAGAAGTTTGTTCGCTTTTAATCATAAGAACCACAATCAGACGTATTAATTTATTTAGACGCCATCAACTAATAGCTTAGAAAATACTAAATTATTAAACGCTTTGCTTAACTTAAAAGATCATCAAGTCAATTATTTGAAATTTCTAGTTGCTGCATGTGCTTCCGCCAACTTATTAGCAAAGCCAACACCAGGACTTCAACTTGATAATGAAAAGAAATGCCAAATTAGTTCATGTAATGTAAAATATCTGTACATCAAAGTTCACATATTGCTATAAAAAACGCATTAGCATATTTGTTTCGATCGATTGATTTTGCATTATGCATCAATATCTGATTGAGATGAACGATTAGAATGAAGATTGAAGACTGTCTTTAAGAAAAAATTCATCTACATATGCAACTAGCTAGGCAAAATAGAATAAATACAATAATCTTGAAGGTCTTCCTCTTTTATATAATTCCTGTGAAATTAAATGAAATCCTAGTGAATTTTTTATTGCAGAGTCATTCTATGTTCAAATTACTTAAGTAATTTACACTCAATCGAACAAAGAAGAAATGAAATGATTTCTTATTATTTTTGTTTGGTATTTGGGCGTGGTAATTCTCATCTTTATTCTTTACTTAAGTTCAATTGTTGATTGTATAAGAAAAAAAGATGATCCGCATAAAATAGTTTTCCTATTTTGGGAATCTATTTTTTCAAACAATGTTTGTTTGTTACTCTTGCTTCGAATAAACAAAACATTAACACACATAATGGAAAACAACTTGTAATAATAAATAAACAATTAAGCGAACAAAAAATATTGTGTTTTTATAAATATAAAGGGTTATTTCCAATCAAAATCTAAGCCACCAACACATCTCCCACTGACAGACATATATTTTCCAGGGGGACAGTTTCCACCCACTGCTCCCAAAGCTCTGGATCCATAATCTTCGTTCAAAATTGAAGGATATGTGGTGGAGTAGAATCTAGATCTAGTAGATCCACCCCGAATTCTTGCTAAAGTATTATTATAAAACTATTTAGAAATATGATATATACTTCCAGAAATAATTTCTACTAAAATTACCTGCTGGAACATTATCGCTCAATTTAATAGTTAAAAATACAATACACCACAACAATAGCAGATTCAATTTCAAGTAC
Organism: Xenylla mediterranea; assembly: GCA_034700645.1. NCBI lineage: Eukaryota > Metazoa > Arthropoda > Collembola > Poduromorpha > Hypogastruridae > Xenylla > Xenylla mediterranea. Next base: position 5,506 of record JAQGCY010000273.1, on the reverse strand, counting down.
ATGGTTTTTAAAAATTCACAATTAAACAAACTTCAAACCAGCAAAGGAGACAAAATAACTTTGAGAGTAATTGTAATAATATCTGTAACCACGCATTAATTTAATCATGAACTTGTGATCTATATATGTAAATGATTGAAAAAAATAGTAATTAATCTATTGAACTGTATGTAAATAAATTATACTAGTACTGTCGACTTTTTTTATAGAATCTAGAAGATGCTTTGACAAATACAAATCATTCACTTTTTCTTCTATAGCTAACGATTCAATATAAAATGTGGACAAGGAAAAATTTGCAGGTCTCATGAAAGGTCAAGATCATATCTCATGGACAAATTATGCACTAATCTAATGGTTAATAGGAATAAATTAAAATTAATAGGAATTAAAATGGCTGCTGCAATTTAAGGGTATTGAGGTTTTTATTCCAAGCATTGGGGTTAAAAAAAGTCAACTTTTCATTTGAATCTAACAATGTAAATTAAGGTGCCATACAAAGCGTTATTTATTAGTTAAAATATTGCGTTTAGAATAATGATATTCTAGATTTTTTCCCGACAATGAACTAATACCCGGAATCGTATACAAATATTGCATTATATTTAAACATTATCTTACTCGCGAATCTACAAGTTTAATTTTTTATTCTAAATAAACTGCAACAAAAATATTCTCTCCGTATTTATCAACTCTCTGGATTCTGGACACAACAATGATTAACACTGAACCTGCCCTAGAACAATGACGTGAAGTTCGACGCTGTTAATTACTTAAGTTGCCAGAATTATTTAAAGGCTCGCGTAGCTTATGATTAATTGGGATTTTATATGGACCATCTAAACGATGAAATACAAGCACCACTACGAGCACGATATTTTCCTTCTCCACAATCTCGATTTATGGAACCTATTCCACTTGTAAACATTTTGATTTCTTCATCCTCAGATTTGATTGTAGGTTTTTTAGGCATTTGTTGCCCATTTGGTGGAATATAAGTCCCCTGTTTATTATATGATTTGTTTCTTAATCCAATGGCTTCAAAAAATTTTGTGATTATGTATGGTCGCCCTGAAGTTCCTAAAAAAAGAATTGTAGTGATGTCAATAATCTTTAATCATTTGATATTCGGGAAATGTTTCCAATCAACTTTACCTTGTAAAATGGTGATAACTAATATAAATAAAATTGCAAATGAAAACAACTTCATTTTGCTATCTTAAAAATGTAACTTGGCTAAATTTTATATAACAAATATTTCTTCAGTTGTCACAAACTACGTAGTATTAAGCAAAATTAAGCGTTCAATAAACTCCTGATTAATTAAAGTTTCGTTTTCGTATGAGATATATTTCGCCTTATGTTAAATTAAATGAAGCACTCAATGGAGAATTTGCTAGACTGAAATTTTTCATTATATAAATACAAATAATTCCTCATTTGGACCATGGACCAACTTGGGTTAAACTTAAGCAAATGAATTACGCATGATAATAAGGCAGTCTATGATTTTTATATTTGCATTTGCATAACTTCCGATAACTCACTTCAACTCAGGATATATTTTTTAGACCTAAGTTAAAGGTTTGTGATTTGAAGAACTTCTTATCTAATTACAATTCCCTAGAAGCTACAAGTACATTTGCACTGTTTGTTAGTTACAACACTCTTCAATTTTCAATAAATACTAAATCAATCCAATCAAAATGAGCATCTGCTTCTGAATTATGCTTTTCTTGCTTGTTGTTGTTCAATACTAAACACAATTGGCTTTGAAATAAAACTTTGTATTGTCTTCTCTCTTCTAAACTATTTCTAATTCCGAAATTTGTTTTCCGAATGAAAGATTAATTGGAAATACAAATAAAACGCTGAGTATTCATATTTTAGGTTTAATTTTTATGTCTCATTAAAAAAAAATTATTGCATAATTTTCAAAGTTAATTATAAGTGACATACATATAACAATAAAAATATTAGAGGATAAGCATATTGTGGATTGATCGTTTCTGTGCTTTTTAGCCCGACACAAGTTGACATGACCTTTCGCATATTTTTCCAAAATTCAAAAATGCAAAAATTGGAAAATTTTTTATTACCTTGGGTTAGGTTAACATGTATGGATAGATTTTGGTTCTCATAATGCCTTTAAATGCCTATTTCGGCAACTCTTTGTTGAATAATAATTAACAAATAATTCTCTTCACAAAGGTATATTTTGTAATAGAATACTACAAATGTGTCACAAGTGTAGAAGAATGTTAATCTAATATAAATTTATTATCTTATCAGATTTCATTTTCATTTTTCATTTTTCATGTATTTCATTTTAGTGTTTGTAACAGAATAGAATTAGAATATTATTTACAATCCAAAAGAAAGCATGAACTGTGCAAGTTTAATTTTACTCTCTGCAATTGCAACTGCAATTACAGGTAAATTGATTACGATCAAAAACTAAAACTCTTGTTTATAAATTTTTTCTGTAGCTGAACCATGGGTTCCAATACCACAACCAGGAGATTCTTATCTTGAACGCCATGAGTCCTTTGTTCAATATAGTCAAGAGCATGCATCAGAAATTAAAATAGTTTTTATTGGGTCTTCAAGTATTGAACGTTGGGGCTCAACAGGCTCATCCATTTGGGAATCTAAATATGAGCCACTTGGTGCTGTTAATTATGGTATAGGATCCGATAAAACAGAAAATACCTTATGGAGAATTGAAAATGGGGAATTGAATGGATTATCACCAAAGCTAGTTGTGATTTATACTGGTTCAAATAACGTTCCAGCAAATCCAAGCGATGAAATTGTACAAGGAGTTGTTGCTATAATTGATTCAGTTAAATCTAAGGTACCTGGAGCGAATATACTTTTTGTTGAATTTTTTCCAAGAGGTGATACTTCGGACCTTGACTCTACTTGGAAACGTATTCATTTGGTTAGCCACAAAGTGCGAAGAATTTACGAAGGCTGTGAAGATTCTGTTTCATCAATATCCCTTTTCTGGGACCTTGTTGAGCAATGGACAGAGATTAAAACAGATTTATATTCGAGTGATAAATTGCATATGAATGAAAATGGATATGCTGCGTGGGATCAGTTAATGAATAGTACATTTTATAAACTTTTGCAATAAGCAAACTTCGTGTAGTTTAAAAATTGGGAATAAAATTATTGCTGCTTAGAAACATTTGAATAGCTATACTCGTATTTCGCATTCTAAAACAAACTTTAACGAACTCATCGCTACCGAAATCGTAAAGCTCTTTGGACCGTAATGCCCAAAAAGCATATTTCACACGGATCTAATTTAACTTAGCAGCTTGGTCCGGAGAGAATTTTTTGGGTAGTAATATTGAATATTATTAGGAAAATTCGGAGAGAAATTCCACTCATGTTTTATTTTATGATTGCATTAAGTTTGACAAAGAAAAATCCTTTAAGCTCATCATTCTTCTTGCATTTGACTCATATTGGAAACATTTATTGCAAAGTATAAAGCATTAAATTGGTTGTACTTGTAATAAATAATTAAAGCTCATTATGAACCATTCGGTAAACTTTAAATTCTTTTTGATAATTTTTATTGTTTTGTTTTGCAGTTTTCATTAATATATCTGCAGTGGCAAGATCTTCATAAGTATCAATTTCTAAGCTTTGTGACGCTGGTACTTCTACGTAATGAGATCTGTAAACCGTAATCATAAAGAAATTCAATTCATTTGTGATGATGAAAAATCAAGAATCTTCAATAAAAAATTGTATACCTTTTTCCTTGCAGTAAACCATTCTCAATTAACTTCCTTCTACAAAAATAAAACATTCCATTTTCAATTAGTTCACCAGACCAATTTTGCCGTCTAGGTCTCTCGGCTGGATTAAAATTAATTGGAGTTGCCCAACGGCCAGATTCCATATCTTTTTCATTAACTTCTTTCCACTTTAATTTCCATTGCCGAGTTACGGAGAATACAGATTCTAAATTATATTGCTTCATAACATTAATTCCTTCAATTAAATATGATGCCTTTAGGAATGGTGAAGTTGCTTGAACTAATCCAACAACGCTGATTTCTGCATTGGAAAAATGTGAAACATATTACTATTGTCATTAAAGTTTTTTAGAATTATTTTCTGGATTTAGTTGTTTAGATGATTTCTTACCCGGATGAGCATGCATAAATTCTTGTACTGCGATTAACGATGAAGCTTCATCCGTTGCTGTATGTGAACTACGAATATGAATTTTAATATGGGGTTTATTTTTTAGAATATAATTTTTAAGATCAATATCATCCGTTGAGACCCAAATCGATGTAAATACTGCAAATACAAATGCAAAAATGCTTTCATAATTTTCAGATTTATCGACAGTTAAATTTTAGATTATCTCACCATTACTACTAATCATTTCTTCAAGAACCCAATGAATTAATGGATGACCATTTAATTCAATCATATTTTTATGTAGAATTCCTTTACTTCCTTTCCTTGCTAGAACAAGACCAGCAATTTGGTCAGCATTAGTTAATGGTTCAGGTGGTAGCTCATCTTGGAACAATAGAAGAATCATTGTTGCTACTCTTGCAAAAGCTGACATTATGATATGATATGTTTTTGCAAGCAAATTGACACACTTGACAGTTGACACACTGCTAAAAAAGTCTAAAATAATATTTATCTTTATAGCAAAAACCTTTAGCTTGACAACTACTAAAACTCCAGTTACACCAATTGAAATGTTTTGGTTTACTAAACAAAGTTGTAACTCTAAAGTTGGATATAACTTCTATGATTTCGGAAGTAGATAAATTCTACTTAACAGATAATCTACTATTTCACTTAAAAAATTGAACTACCTTATGAAATTAATTTCAATTTTCAAGCGTCCTTGACTCGGAAAACATGAAAATTGATAAAGTTCATTCATTTCATTGCATTAAAATTAATTCATTCATAGTCATCATTTTCATCCTTAAGCAATATAAGCATTACAAATCTAACAACAAAATGACCTTAAAAATGAGCAGTCTAGAGCTAGCTCAGACAGACCAAAAACCAAACCAAAGTATTACTTAAGTGCATTAAGCATATTAGTTTTGATCTTCCATAATAACAGTAAAACTGTTCTGCATAAATACATGAAAAAGGAAAGGAACCTAACAACAACCAACAGCTGATGACGCAAATTAAAGGGCATTTATAAAATGCGGAATTCGGAACTCCGCGCATAATGTGCGGAATTCCGCGCACCATGCGCGGACCACCATAAAAACGCGCGGACTACCATATAAACGCGCGGACTGATGCGCGGACCACCATAGAAACGCGCGGACTACCATATAAACGCGCGGACTGATGCGCGGACCACCATAGAAACGCGCGGACTACCATATAAACGCGCGGACTGATGCGCGGACCACCATAGAAACGCGCGGACTACCATATAAACGCGCGGACTGATGCGCGGACCACCATAAAAACGCGCGGACTACCATAT
>JAQGCY010000272.1:0-20794 GCA_034700645.1 Xenylla mediterranea | reverse complement strand
AGCTACCCTTACCCCTGGACCGATTCCGCCCATCTTCGAACTTAACCTTGGTATTGACCCCAAACGTACGTGTACCAGATTTGAAGTCAATCGGTCCACGCGTTCGAAAGTTATCGTGTTGATTGCCGTATATATATACACGGCCGTGATCATCACAATAGCCCGTGACCCGTTGTCAAGACAACTTGGGTCGGGCTAAAAAGAAGATATCGTGTTGGATTTTGTTTTGAAGGTTTGAAGTTTTTTTTGACGTTTTGAATGGATTACATGATTTAGATAATGCATTTTTTAATATAAATCTTCATGTTTCACGTAATAAATTTTAATCTGCTAGCTACAAAATGATCCTGCTTGTTTAGAAGGTATCAATTCCTTTAGGCAAAACAGAACTTTTCAACAATTTTTATCCAAATATAAGTGAAAGTAACAGTAAGTAGTAATGTATTACAACTTTCTTCGCGTTACATCAAAGGGTTAAAATTGAAACGCATCTGATTAGCAAAACTAACTTGGATAATGGCTTGCTTACTCTTAATTAAAAATACATGCATGACTGCTAAAAAAATTATACAGGCAAAATATTAAGATATCTTAATTCATTCGTAGTTATTTTTAGAGTACAGTTGCTGAAAGCTGGACTTTTTTTCTTAAAAATTCATGTTATTTCACATTATTACTAATCTCATTGTTACATCCATATTTAATGATACGCATTGCTTCGTAGTTAATGGTGAAGACGTTTCTTCAATGGCAAAGTATGTTTTTGTTCACAGTTTGTTGATCTTTAATTAAATATTACAACTAGTCAACGACCATCCAAATAATTAAACAATACTTTTAGTAATTATTGCTTTTATGCATATATTTTCCTGCTGGTAGTTCTTTCATATTTCTAACTTGAATCATTTATTAGTCAAATTTCAAATATTAAGTACAATTCTGGTTGCATTACGCAAATTATAAGTTTACGTGCAATTGTGCAAAAGATTCAAAACAAAATGAAGCTTCGCATTGTTACTTTGGTTTATGTAATAATTGGATTGATTTTTCTAATCCAAGATTCTATGTGTGGTATGTAAATTTTTTTTATATATCATTAAACAATTTGTAAAAATTTAATTTTTTTGTAACAATAAAATATTTAATATTTCAGGAAGGAAAGAAAGTAATGGAGATTGTGATCCAAAGGCAAAATCCGATAAATTTTGAACAGATTGGTGTATAAAGAACGAGAAAAAATCTACTGGAGGAAATTGTGATAGGGACGCAAAAGTGTGTCTATGTTATCAGGCATTTGGTTAAAGTAATACTGTACAAATCGTGAATATATAACATTACTCATGTCATGTCAGTTTGTGTTAACAATTGTTATTACCTAAACGAGGAAAATAAATCATGAAGACACTAAAAAGATTCAACGTTGGCATTGGGTGTGGGTCTGTTCATACAAAGTTTTCTTCATAAAGTTCATTTCCATTCTCGTTTAGTTGTTTTTTTTACACCTAATTTACTTTTAGCAGAATTATTATTTAATAATTAGCCGTGGATAAAGCATAAATGGAGAAACTTTTTGTCTATAATTTCGAGTATGAATCAATTTTTTTTTTGAGAGATTTACTGTACAATATATTAAAGTTAAGCTGGTTATTGGCCTGTAATTAAACCAGTTCAACTGGTCAACGACCATCTAACTAATTAAACAGTAGTTGTTGTAATTAGAATAAACTTTGTATGCATTTATTTAGTTACTGGTACTTTTTCCATATTTCTAACTCGAATCAATTATCAATCACATATTAGTAGAATTGTGGTTGTATTACCTGATTTATAAGTGTACGTGAAATTGTGCAAAAGACTCAAAACAAAATGAAGCTTTGGGTTGTTACTTTGGTTTATCTAATAATTGGATTGATTTTTTTAATCCAAGATTCTATGTGTGGTATGTGAATTTTTTAATTTAAAATTTTTTGTAACAATAAAATATATAATATTTCAGAAAGGAAGGAAAGAAGTGCAGACTGTGATCCAAGCAACGTGCCAAAATCTAATAAACAATGTACAGTTTGGTGTTTAATGAACGAGAAAAAAAAATCTACTAGAGGGAATTGTGATAAGGACGCAAAAGTGTGTTCATGTTATCAGGCATCCAGTTAAAGTAATATTTTACAAATCCTAAATATATAACATTACACATGCCAATTTGTGTTAACAATTTTTATTAGTTTTACAAAAAAAAAATCTTTCGAATTCTTAATAAATATTATTTAAAAATGTGCAGACTAAAATCCAACGTTGGCGTTTGGCAATGCGATGTTCGTGCACAGTTTTCTGAGTTCATTTCCATTTTTGTTTAGTTGTTACACCTAATTTAGTTTTAGTATTAAAGCTAAGCAAAGTATGTTTTGGTTGACCGGTTATTGGCCTGTAATTAAACTAGTACAACTGGTCAACAACCATCCAATTAATTAAACAAAACAATTGCATTTTAGGATTTGATAATTACTTGGCTTAATCTAGCTTCATACATACTTCGGATCTATTCATTTCCAACTCAAATTATTACCAATCAAGTATTATAATTTTTCTTAGGTTTCATTTCATTTACTGGGTTAAATAATTTGCAAAAATTCAATAATAATGAAGCTATCCAGCTCCACCCTTGTTTATTTAATAATTGGATTGATTCTATTAGTACAAGATACAATGGGTATGTGTAATTATAATGTCACAACTGCTTGATTCAGTGTTCAATTTTTTTTTGACAATCCACTTTCCACTGTTTTATGTTTTAGCCAAACCTGGAGCATCAAAAGATATAGGAGCTTGCGATCCAAGTAACAAGGCAAAAGCTGAAAAGTTCTGTAAAGATTGGTGTGCAAAAAATGATAATACTAATAATGGGACTTGTGATCTGGAACATAAAATGTGCGAATGTTTCCATGAGTTGACATATGATCCATCCAAGCATCCATAAATACAAGTAATTCGTCCAGTTTAGTTCACTTTAGAACTGTAATTATTATTAGATGCATAACTATTTGCAATAAATCGTTTTAAGAGTCTAAAAAATCTAGTGGGACCTTCTGATTTAGTTAGCAGGTAAAACAAGAAATTCTTTTCTCAATAAGTAGGCATAAAAAAGCTCTAAAATTTAAGATTGTGTCGTTGAGTGAATATTTTATTCTCTAAGATTTGGAGTTTAAGTCTAAGTTTTTCTTTAAGAAATAAAGCAAATCAAACCTAGCAAACCATTATAGATATGATATTTTTTTTTAGAAATATTGCAAATTCAAAATAAATTGCTTTTAAATTTCAATGTATTTGTATTTCTTGCTATTAATAATCTCATAACTATTGTAGTGGTAAATATAAGAATGATGAGTGTATGGCGGAGACCCGTGCTTGATCTTTATATTCAGGTCAGGCTAAGTAAAGAATGTTTTGTTTCATCGGTTATTGGCCTATAATTGATCCCTTCCAATTGCATTACTTCATATAAATCTGGTTTCATACATTGCTCATCTCTAAAATTTCAACTCAAATCATTATCAATCAGTTATTATAATTTTTCTTGGGTTTCATCATTTACTGAGTTAAAGAATCTGCAAAACCTCTATACTAAAATAATGAAACTATTCATTTCCAACCTGGATTTTTTAATCTTTTTTGGATTGATTCTTTTGGTGCAAGACACGATGGGTAATTGCAACTTTAATAAAGTTATCTTACGGCGTTGATTCAGCGTTTGAACTAAATTATTTTATTGACATGGTACGTTTTAGAAACTACATTCGGTATAATCAAATAATTAATGTTTCAGCAAAACCTGCAGCTTCCCAAGACGCTTGTGATCCAAGCAACCAGCAAAAAAGTAATAAGTTCTGTAAAGATTACTGTGTGAAGAATGGAAATAGTAATGGGACTTGTGATCCCGAACATAAATCGTGCGAATGTTGGAAGGAGTTATTTTATGATTCAAGTTTGCACAAAGACAAGTAATTGTTCCAGTTTAGTTTGCGCTATTGCCGTTTACATTCACTTTAACACATAGAAGCAATAGCGCTTATTTGAAGATAGTGTATATAAATGTTTGCAATAAATCTTTTTAAGAGACACTTCGAGATTATGATTCAATTAGTAGGTAGAACAAGAAAAATTTATTTTTAATAAATAAGCATAAAAATTGATCTAAAATTCAAGGTTGCGTGAAGTTGAAAATTGCATTTCTTAACTCTTTTGCGAAAAGAGTTCACTTCATGTGTCTTTTGATCGTTGCAGATTATTTTGCAATATCAGAATTTTGGCTAGCAGCCAATAAAGGAGTTAGGAAAAATATCATCAATGCTGAGTAGATTCAAACTAAAAACAAACTAACATAACAATAAAAGTACTTGATTACAATCTTACATTAACCCTTCATTTCGGAGACTTCAAGGGGTCCAAAATAGTATTCTGATTCTTCATTAGAAATATCCCATGTGTCATACTAGATCCTTGAAAAAGTCTTCAAGGGCACGGGGATAAATGAAGAGTCGAAAATCAAGGGTTGCATGTTTATTTTTATGCTTTCTTTACAAAATATTCCTCTGGCATAATGACATAATGCATAAGTAATTCTGTATTACCGATATTTTAAGTACTTCAAGTTCAACTCACAAAAACATAATAATAACTCTTTTATGAGGGCTTCCTTCCATGTTTAAGAAAATGAAAAGTACAACGAAGGAACAAGAAGATCATTTCTCAAATCCAAATCTCATCTTCAGATTGAGCCCTTTAATAACGTAAATTTGTGGACCTATAAATATCCCTGGTATTTCTGATCATAATCATCACTTTGCTTCCATCACTCCTTCTGATCAGTATCAGTTTATCCAATTATTCCTAAGAGTTTAAATACAAAATTTTTGGAACAATATGAATCCAGTAAGTTTTATTTGCTCTTAAATTTAATAATTTTGCTCATTTGTTTTGTAGTGTACTAAACATTGATATTTTTTATTCACAGATTGTCCTACTTTCGCTTTTCGTTGCTGTTGTCTCAGCTAACAATTATGGTGGTAGTGATTATGAACAAGGCGGACACAGCCGCCGTGTCCCACATCACCGTCAACGTCTTCATTTGGTCCCCGCTCCAGCTCCAGAAATTCAATTTGTAACACTTTCTCAACCAGAGACTCTTGTACCAGTACAAGAAGGTCCTTTCCGTACAACCGTATTCCGTACCAATGCTCCAGCTCCAGTTGTTGAAATCCAACGCCCAGTTGCTCCAGTTGTTGAAATCCAGCGTCCTCTTGGTCCAGTCCGTACAACAGTTGTGAACATGGAAGCTCCAGCCCCAGCACCAGTTGCTGAAGTTATCATGCCCTTAGTCCCAAAGGAACACCACAAGATCACACGATTTGAACAAAACATTGGAACTGATACCTCAAACAATGTCAAGTAAGTATTACTAAATCCATAACGATGTTGATATTTGTCTACCAATAACACGATCTAAAGACTAACACTATTTTATTTTTCCCTCAGATTTGATACCTCTAATGGAATCCATACCTCTGACAAAACTGAGATTTTACCTGGAACACCAAACCCAGAAAATCCATCTGAGCTCTGGAACAAGATCCAGAAATCAGGAAGTTACAGTTACACATCTCCAGAAGGAATTCCAATCAGCGTCACATGGACCGCTGATGGTATTAATGGATTCCGCGCCGTTTCCAGCGCTATTCCTACCCCAGTTGCTCCAATTGTTTAATTCATCCATGGACAAGGAAACCCCAAACATTAACCCTAAATTTACATTTACAACCCACCGCATAACATTTTTAAGAGAACCAGCCGGATTCTGGAAAAATATTTTACTTACTTTGTCTGAACTACAAAATTCTCCAGTTCGATTTATATTATTATCAAATTCACTTTGAGATTTTTATTATTAAAACCTTACGTTTAACTATTTGCAAAACATTCAAACATATTGTGGTATAGACGTGGTATTTCATTTGCATAAATCAAAAGCATCTTTAAGATTTTGATAAGGTCAGAATAATTTTAGTTTTGCTAAAGCAAGCGCAACGCTTCATCTGCCGGTTGCTGTAAGTTCATAATATATCCTTGTAAAGCATTGGACTTTCTCCTATGTTTCAAAATCTTTGCAGGTAAATAATAAGAAATAGGTAGTAATACAAATTAAAAAAAATCATGTATCCTTTGATTTGACATTTAAATTTTATGAAGCTAAATATTATTTAAACTTTAAATTGAGATTGCATTACGGATGTATTGCTTTATTTTTGTAGTATTTTTGACAGTTAATCACTTATAATATAATTCAAATCAACAAATTAATTTGAAAACAACTTTTGAAAAAATACATTTAATTCAGAATGTTATTAGACAATTTCCAAATGCTCGAAGCTCAAGTAAATGAAATACGAAAGCAATTGGATTTAATTTCGTCTTGGATTGTTGTAAAATTTGGTGAGGCATCTACTTTGTTTCTACACTTTATTAAAATCTATAAAATATCTATAAATCTAAGGATAATTATTTAAACCAAAATTTAATAAATAGGCAATGAAGATACATTTCCAGAAGCCCTTAAAACTATAATTGGTCTCACGGAATCAATCAATTCAAAGTCTATCTCTATCTCGGTGGGTGAAATTATCTTGAAAAATGAATTATGCGAAACTCCAGAACCAACCTCCGCTTTTAATTGTACAGAATCATCAGATTCAACTTCAACTACAAATATTCTAATCGAAACGACTAAAATTGAACCTGAAGATTCAGAAGTTAACCTTATAGATGAAAATCCAAAGACGAATCCTGTAACCAAACCTTGTTTTGTCAAACTAATTAAATTATCGGCAGACTCGATATTTGTTTCTGGTTCTATTCGTAATCGTAAAGGTAAAGTACTAAAAAAATGCGGAAGAAAACCAAAACCACGACCTCCAGGTCAACCGATTTGTAAGATATGTGGAAAAAATTTCCAAAACTTTCGTAATTTAGACTATCACAGTCAAATCCATACTGGAGAGAAACCATATAAATGCAAAGTTTGTGGGAAACTTTTTTCATCTGGTCCAGGATACAAATATCATATTCGAACTCATACTGGTGATACGCCCTACGTTTGTTCGGTTTGTAACAAAGGTTTTAAAAGTAGGCCCCATTTAACAAGTCATTTGCGTGTTCATACTGGAGAGAAACCATTTCAGTGTGAATACTGTGGAAAAAACTTTAGCGAATATCCAAATTATAAAAAACATCGTAAACTACTCCAGAACGACATTGTAACAGTAGATGTTAATTTTAATTAGTTGTATATTTTTTAAATGTTAAATAATGCTAATGGTTTGGTTATTATCAACATAATTAAGCAAGCATTTATTTACATTATTACTTAGAAGTGGTTTATGTAGTTCGTTCGTACTGGACAATTCGAAGTTTCACAATTGTCTCCGAGGTCCTCCAACTTCAAGTTTTTCTAGCTTACTTAAATTTTTATTATTACTCATAATATATTTATAGACTATGCTAATAGTAATAAATTAACCAAATTTTTAAGTATTACATCTCCAAACATAATTAATAAATAAAAAAAATCCTTGGAAAGAATATGACCAACGCTACCCACATCAACTCGTAATGAGACACATGACGTCCAAAATTTACTCTCATAAGACCTTTTCCTATTCTTTTGTAAACCTTTTCTTATTATAATTGATGAGCATTTGTTAAACTCTACTGCAAGACTTATGAGACGTATTATTAAAGAAATTGTTATTGAAAGTACAAATCCAAATCTAATTTTTATAAATATTAAATTTCCAGGTAGACGTATAATTGCATATGAAAAAAATATTACAATTGATGAACTTAATACATAAAGTATTGCTATTATTGGACTCATTATGTGGTTAAAGAAAATATGTTGGACTTTATATGCCCGAAATATTAGTCTCAAACAATTCGACTGGTCATTTTCTTGAAGGTTTCTGGAAATATATAAGAAATAATTACTTTAAATAGACGAAGACCAACCATTACAAATGGAAAATGGGGTCTCTGTTCGTGAACTATTTATTGCTCAATTAAACCCCTAAATATACCACTAGCGAAATATCCTTCCTTCTGGAGCAATTTGACCCATTTTGGAAGTTTACCTGTCCAATGACCCCCTTATGTACCAAACCCCTGGCCAATTGGTCTAAGCGATCTTGAGTTCCCGTGTCGACGGGCGAAGGAACAGACGGACAAAGCAATCACATAAAGCGTCGTGACCCCACTCAAAAATCAAATCAAACTCTCGAATGCTTTTTAGTTTTTACATACTTACATAAATAGTCTCAACCATGCATATGTTGAATTCGCATAGATCAATAAAAACATAACCAGTAGAATTAGACTCTTAGCCTGAACCATAAGTGCAATTACTGTTGTCATTATTTTGACAAACAAAGCAATCCAGTGTGTTGAAAATAATGATTCAATTCCCCATTTATAACCCAAAATCGTTACATAAGTAAAGACAATTGGAGCCGTTAGCATGACACAAAAATCTACACTTGCAACTATTAGCATTATAGATTCAATTCCATCTTTGAGACTTTGGTTGATTGAAAACATTCGACATAGTTTATAGTCAAAGCCAATAAATGTTGAAAACAATGAAGCAAAAATATTTCGGCAAAATCCAAGAATTGCATGATGAATTAATACAATGATATTACTTGCACAAAAGGCACAAAGTAATATAAATTCTTTCATTTTTGTTTCCTCATCCAAAAATATATCATGCAAAAAATTTCCAAGCAAAATTATTTGAAATGAAAGGAAGAACGTGAAGGACAACAACCAACATTTTGTATCATTTAAAATAATATTTTGCTTGATTTCAGAAAAATCAAATGGTAAGGAGAAAAACCAATACTTTGAGTAGTAGATGTAAGATTTAAAAGTTTTAATAGTTTGATAAGAAATCATTTTTGTCGTACTTATAGAATCTGAATGTTTTGCTGTGTATTTTTATTTTTCAAAGACAATTGGGAACTAAGGTTGAAAGTTTGCAAATCAACTGTTTATAAACTTCACTTTTACTGCTGCTAAAACTGTTTATAACTTAAATTCAAAGTTTTCAAAGCTATTAACTATACTTAGCACAAAGGCAAGTTATTTTGCGTGTTGCATGAAAAGAGCATGAATGAAAACAGCATACATGAATACAGCATATTGAAATGAGCATGGCTGAAAACAGCATATACATGAAAACGGCATGGATGAAATGAGCATACGAAAAAAATCTATAATATTAAGAATTAATAGTTTACCAACAAAACTTATAGCGATTTCGGTGTAGTAAATAATTCTACTTGAGTTGATGAACTTTGCAAAATTTATCCGAGTTGGTAGAGATTAATGCCAACTATAATACATTCTCGCATAGTAAAATTCAATATATTTTATAATGGTACAGGTGAATGGAATCCTATTTTGTAATAGTGAAATACTGGTGAATGGAGATAAATCGTACATTCACCTAAAAATACCAGTATACCTAATGCGTTGGATGAATAATTATGTTAATCAAATTACTGATAATTAAATGTCAGACATACATATAGGCATTATTTTTTCTATAATTAGCTATAACAAATCATAACGAGACTCGTAAGCTGTGAAAAAGGGATATGATTTTTTTTTTCGTATGCTCATTTCAGTCATGCCGTTTTCATGTATATGCTTTTTTCATCTATGCTCATTTCAATATGCCGTTTTCATGTATGCTGTTTTCATCCATGCTCTTTTCAGGTAGAATCGTTATTTTGTCAATTTCAAAGAACTTTCCACTCTATAGCTACTATTACTAACTAATTCTACAGTGACAAATTGCACCAGAAATATCTGAAAAGTTAAACTTAAATCCCAGAACTGGCTCTTAAAATTGGAAATTGTAATCTAAAATAATACACCCAAAGTATTTTTTCTTAAAGGATCAATTACATTTAAAGTATACTTAACTAAATATGGTTATTTGCATAATTAGATTGTTTATGTTTATTCCAATTCAAATCAAATTATCAAAATGAGTCTTCAATTTTATTTTATTGATTGTTTGGGGTTTCTGAGAGAATACAAACGGAAACCTAGCGAGACTTATTACCAATTACTGGAACTTGTTTGAATTAACATGGGTAGTTAAGTAGTACTGAAGAAAAATAGTTATCTGCTTTGACGAATAGTCTTGGTACTAAAAAAAAGTATTATCAACGAAAAATTAGTTTCTTTGTTGCCCATTTTAAAAACGGTACATTTGAATTTGGATTCGCCTGAAATCGGATTGAAGTTGAATTCGCCTCATTTCCATTTGAACTTGAATTCGACTGATCTTCATTGGAATCTACTTTAAACTCAGTTGAATTTGAATTCGTCTCATCTCCATCTCCAATTAAAATTAAATTCGACTGATCTTCATTTGAGTTCGCCTGCAATTCATTTAAACTTAAATTTGTGTCTTCTCCAATTGAAATTGAATTAGACTCATCCTCATCTGCACTAATCGCTCTTGACGAACACTCAGTTTCCGCTTCGGCATCAGCCAGAAGATCAATATCCATTCTAATTCTTGGAGGTATACAAAAATTTCCTTTCTGATGCAATTTAAAACCTCCAATGGTTTTAAGGATTCTACCACATTTTTCACATTTAATTTCTTGTTTTTTGAGTTCTGCAGTTTCTTTAGCTTTTTCTGGATCTGGATGTTTACTTCTAGTGTGGGATCGAAGGGCATGGGCGTTAGAACAAAATGCTCCGCATAATTTACACTGATATTCTCCAAGATGAGCTTTTTCATGAATATTACGTTGAAATGCATTTACAAAACGTTTACCACAAATTTTACAAGGGTAAGGTCGAATTCCTTTATGCCTTTGCATATGGAGTGATAGGCTACTTTCATGTTTAAAACGTTTTCCACAGAGTGTACATTCATTGGAACTTTCCCAAATCCCAATATGAGATTTTTTGTGAGCTGCGAAAAATATAAATCGAAACAATTGAAATATCAAAAATGGATTGGCAAAAAGACATGACTTATTTACAGTCCGAAACTCAAGATTTAAAATGATTTGATTGAACTTTTTAGACTGTAAATTCACATCGAAGCCAAAATGTCAATAATGAACTAATGAAGAAATAAACTTACAAACTAAACCCTGCGGTAGACCGAATGGTTTTCCACAAATGTCACAGTTGTAAGGTTTAACTTCTGGATAATGTACAAGTAAATGGCGTTTTAGTTGCATTGGATACGAAAAGCGTTTTCCGCAATCTTTACATTCCAAAGGTTGATCTCCAGTATGACGTTTCCGATGTTTATTTTTACTACCACATTCCGGAAAAGTTTTACCTGGAAATACAAATACATTAATTATAATTAATCAATCGATTAATAAAGCTCCAAAAACCGTTCTCACCACAAAATTCACAAATATAAGGCCGTGGATCTCCAGATGCAACATGTGCAGCTCTACAACTATTCCTTTCGTTTATATCCACAAAATCCTTATTACAAAATTGACAAATGTATGGTCTTTGTCCAGGATGTTCTTTGGCCTTATGAGCAAGAACTAATTTAGGTCGTGAAAATTTAGCATTGCATAATTCACAACTAAATGGTTTTTCTCCTGTATGTTTATAACGATGGGTAGTTAGGTTATGCCGCTGACTAAAACTAGCTCCACAAAATTCACAAATAAACGGTTTTTCACCGGTATGCTTATTAGTTCTCAAGTGACGATCATAATAGTATTTATGTGTAAAAGATTTTGGGCAGAGGGTGCATTTGTAGATTCGTTCTGTTCTGTATGTACCTTTGGCAGCTTTATTATAGGAACGAACTTGATTTTGAGCAGTTTTTCTCAATGGATTTTCAACAACCGTTGTTGGAGGTGGATTCATGATTTGGATTTGTGATTGTTGTTGGTCTAATTGTTGACAACTGGAGCTGCTGGTGCAAGGTTCTTGTTCTTGAGGTAGAATTTCGATCTTTGCAAGCTTAAGATTGGAGCTCGAGCAGCTGCTGGTACTGGCAGTTTCTTGAAGCTCAGAATCAGAACTGATATTGAAAGTATTTGAAATTTCTGAAGCTAAATTGTGTTTGTCCATCCTTATTATTTGTGGCTCCGAATCGGAGCTATTACTACTGGTACTTTGAATGCCAAAAGTAGTAACATTAATTAATCCAACACTACAAGGCTTAATTAGTTGGAGCCGTTGTTGAATTAACTGCTTCATTGCGAGGATTATACTAGGTGATACTGGAGCTGGAATTGGAGCTGTAATTGGAGCTGGAATTGGAGCTGGGACTGTCAAATGGACTGGTTCAGTTTCATTATCACCGTCAACACCAGAGTAAGGTGAGAATGCCAAGGGATCGCTTAACTCATCGATAATTGCATCGGTATCGTAAATGTCTTGGTCTGCTTCAAATTTAGTTTCTTGTTGTGTCTGTGTCTCTGTATCCAGCTCGCCGTTACTTTGATTTTGGAAACTGTATTTTGCACTAACTTTCTCTGGAAATCCATTCATCCCACCAAATTTTGACCAAATAAATCTTGAAATTAGTTCCAAGTCTTCCAAAACTTCGGATACTTTAGAGTCCAGATCATAAACTTGAGATTGTAATTGGTGTAGGATGGGTGTAGCTGTAGCTTTAGGTGGATCAGTTTGTTGGAATTGATGTGATACCTTCGGGCCACCTCGTTTTCTATAGCTTCTTTTTCCCATTGCCAATGGTGTTTGTGTTTCTTTTGTACCGAATCGTAGATGTTGTTGCAGTTGGGGATGGGGATTAGGATGTTGAAGGAGAATAATTGGTTGTGGCCTTGGCCCTGGATTTTGGGCAGAGGGTGCATTTTGGGGTGGTTGTTGAGATGCAGAAGAACCTGTTGGAGTTGTCAATGGTTCCTGTTGTCGGGACTGTTGTAAGGGAACACCGATTAGACTGGAGTTTGGTCCACTTGTTGATGCTGTTGTTGATGTTAGCGAAGCTGGCCCTGGTGTTACTGTGGATTTTGTATAAGTATACACATGCACATATGTTCCAGCTCCAGCAGTAGTACTTCCACTTCCAGTAGGTGCAGTTGCACGGATTAATTGTGGTGTTGGTCCTGGAGCTGGAGTTTTTCGGGATTTTCGAATGATCCGGGGCTCTGGCTGTGGGGAAAAATTTTGTTTGGTTCTCATTCTGATATTGTTGTCGATTGATCTAATCAATTTAATCACGCCAATATCATTCCAAACACATGTTAATGTTATGATGGTTTCAGACCAGCTCCCGCCTGGTTTTCTAAACCTCGGACTTAAAACGACTGACTCCGATTCCTGGACCTATAACTTTTTGCTAGTGCTGTGCGCCGCAGACGCCACGCCGCCGCCGCCGGTATTTTTAGGGAAATTTTTTCCGCCGCCGCCGATTGTCTCAAAAATTTAACATTACGAGAGATTACCACGCCGCCGCCGAGCCGCCGCCGCCGGTAATTTTAAGGGAAATTTTGCCGCCGCCGCCGGTCAAGTTTTATCGGCGCAAAGCACTACTTTTTGCATTCTCGAACTGATATCGATACCGAACTCGAATCGAACTCTACACGGTAGTTTCGAACTCGAATCGAACCAATCAAACTTTCAAACTCTGTGGAACTCGAATCCTACTTTTGCCTGCAATTTCGAAGTCGAACCTAGCCTTTGCGGCAAGGGATAAGGCTGAGCAGTGTATTTGCTATGCTGGAGAAGGGCAAGACTGGTAAGCAAGCAAACGGACGCCTTGAAGATTGATTGAAGTTTAAGCACGAATTCTCTAATCTATCTATCTAATTAAGGATGAATAGACATTAATACAAACTACGACTATAATTAAGAATAAGATAAGTGTATGAAATGAAGCCTTTTATGTAGTTTAGTTTATCTAATCGACAAAATAAGCGATCCTTCGTATAGCTATTGCTATTGCTAATGCATTAGTTGAGTAATACCAGTACTAGTAATGCATGATAAATGAAAGTTTCGAGTTTCAGTGAAAATTGCAGCTTTCGGTTTCGCTAAAAAATTTGCAAGAAATTTTGGTTTCGGTTACAGGTTGGTTTGAGAATAAAGTTTCGGTTTCGGAAAGCAAAGTTACAAGTCTGGACTGGAGGAGCAGTGTTTTTTGGTTTCTTACAATCAAATGCAGACGATTTTGTTTACAAGCCTCTATTTTTATACACCGTTCCTTCCTTCCTTTGTTCTTTCATTCGTTTCCTTCTGCTCTGCCCGTCAGTGTGTGTTCTATCCCACTTGGAATCGGTCTGGACTTCGACTTGAAGCAGTGACAGGACCGCGGACGAGTGGACAACCATTGGGTGAGTAATCATTTAATTTTAGACGCACTTTAAGGGCCTACTGTCAAGGTCAACACTCAATTGTGTCTCTGTGTTTGTCTGTCCTTGATGTCAAACCATCTCATCCATTGCAGGTGCAACATTTCATTTCCTCAGAACAATTGACCAAATTTTATGATAAAGACGGCAGGAAAAGGTAAATAATTTCATAATTAGGAATTTTTACATTTATTTATCCTCAATGCCTTTCAATTGCCAACTCAAGTCTTCGTTTGTTCCATTTGTTTCAGTGCGTGATTAATTCATCAGCGATCAGTCCAAATCAAATCCAATATTCCAATCTTAATCTAACCATATAACCATGCCAGCAACTCCTCCACTCCCACAAAGGACCCCCAAACAGTATGTTGGGAAGCTCTTGGATCATCCTAATTTCGAACAACGGAGAAATTCCCACATTTATTTGTTTAATCTAGCACAATGGAGCCTCCGGTTTCATTATCTAACGATCCCATTTGCAGTGGAACCCTCTGATCCTGAGAAAGCTGTAAAGAAATGGATTTAATTTACTGATTAACATGTTCATTTTCCCTGATTCTTGAATTACTGAATTTATAGGCTCAATATGACAAGTTGTCCCAAGATTTATACGACTTCTATTCCGTTTGGTACGAAGACGACTTTGGATTGATTTCTCCAGATGAATTAGAAACTGTGACCTATGCCGTCGTTGGATATTCGCTTAATGGAAATCATTCACCAATATCCCAGGATTCAGAGGTTCGTTTTGTACGAGTTAAGTTGGCATACAAGTTGTACAGCAACAAGAAAAATCATCTATTTCGAGATGCTTGGAATTATCCATTTATAACATTTACTTGTCTTGATTTTGAGGCTGGAGTTAGAGTTTTTATCCCTTCTCAAATGAAACTGTTTCATTTGGAACCAAGGTTTACAGAGATTGAGCGACGGGTAAGGCACAACAGTCAATTAATTGTTAAAGTAAAAAACCAAAGTAGTTAAATTATTTCTTTAAATTTTCAGATCAATCTCCTGTATATGAAGAATACACAACCTATAGGAAGCCTCTTGGAATTTAGAGCTGCGTTCTCCAACTTATTTAAAGAATATCGTGATCAGTCTTACGAAGGTGAATTTAAATTGAACGACTCCAAAGACCTCACTGTGGTAGAAATGCTAGATGGCAAATATTGTGAGGATGTATACCGTGAGACGATTAAATTATTGGAGCCTATTAAAGAACCAGCCGTTGGAGAGAAGTATAATCAGTGTAAATTTTCTCACATTGATGCTGATGGAACAGTTTATATTCAGTACCCTTCGACTTACCAATACAAATTATATTTGGCATTAAGTCAAGTAATGAGTTGTACTTTGATTGAGCACGTAGCAGCCAATGGTCCCTATGAGTTAGAGCCCAATCAAATATACTTAACAAAATACGAGGGATGGTACTATCGCTGTACTCTTGATACTGAAGGTTCTGCGGAAGCTTATGGATATTCAATGAACGGGCCTGAAGAAGTAAGTACATCATAGTAGATAAGTAGCTAGTTTTTAGAATAATTGCAATAATGTATATTCTGGTTTTCTTTTTTATTTTTTTTATAAAGATTTTGGTATACTTTGTTGACTTTGGAAATCGCATTGTTTGTAAAACGGAAGAGTTAGTTCCTTGTCGTTTTGTTTCTCTATGTTTTTCTTTATATCCACCACAGGTGAGCGACAGCGAGCGAGCACATTCAAATTCAATGGTTCTTAACTTCTGATATTTATATTTTTTAGGCATTAAAAGCAAAAATTAACGTAAAAAATGTTGCGTATTGGGATGTTTTAGTTAGTTATCCAGAATTTGTCAATATCAGGGTAATTCAATTGTTAAAAGTTACAGTAAAATGTGTCTATTTACTGCTATCTCTGACTTTAAAAGTCCAAGTCTCAGAGTTATACGGAGAGTTATACTCTTTCCGGTAGCATATGTTTACATTATATCTGAAAGCATTGCATATATAAACAGCCCCTCTGGGTATCCCTTCAACACAGGAGGCGGAGATTCCGTATAACTCTGAGACTTGGACTTTTAAAGTCAGAGATAGCAGTATGCTATATAACCTTTTACTTGTTTTTGTTTTATATAGACACTTGTTGCAGCCACCGAATCAAGTCTTCCACTTATTGAAGTTCTAAAGCACTGTGATGAAAAACCCAATGATATAGCATATTACTTAGCTACTGAACCCGGTGAGGATAGGGACCCTGATTCCAGGCCAGATCAAAATATTGTTGATTTACTAGTAAACGGAGGGTTAGCTACTAAAGCTGATGAAAATATTCACAATACTGTTGAAACCGTAAAAGCAGTTGGAAGGATTCCTTCAATCGACCGGTTAATGGCAAAGTATCAAAAAAAGATTCAAGACAAAGGTCTTCGTTGGCCTCAATTTTCAGATTAATTGAAATACTTAATATTATTAGTAGTTCATAATTAAGACATAGTCTTCAGTCAGAAAAATCAAAACAAAACATAGCATTTAAGTTATACAGGTATATAGTTTCTTAATCTTGTTTTCCTGTAGTATAGTATTAATAGTTTGCAATAATAATAAAATTATAGACTTGTAATTTAGGTATGGGTTTTTACAACTACAAGATTATTTATAAAACAAATTGTTATGTTTCAATAGTCAATACACTTGATATAATAAAATAAGCCATAAGCCTGGTCATTTAACTCGAATGAATAGAACACGAACCTTAATCTTATTGGGGCGAGGATTAATCATAATCATAGTTTAAGCTATACTATACACGTAATTTATTCATTTATTCTAGATCTTCTTCTACTTTGAATTCAACCACAGATCCTGGAGATAGTACAAGGATTTCTCCTGTAGCTGCAGCTCCACTTATTCCAGCAAACAAATCTTCTTCATTTCCAAACCCAGCTCCAAAAGTATAATTCGAATTTGAATTGTTAGAATTTGACTCATCGGCACTTATTGTTCTTGACCTAGACAAATCATCCGATGAACTTGGAAGATCCGTTGCCCTTGCAGTTGAAGTTTTAGGTGGTCTTCCAATTTTTTTATTCGTAGGAGGTCTACAATTATTTGATTCTTGATGCTTTCTAAAGCCTTGTGGAGTTTTTAGAATTCTACCACATTTCTCACATTTAATTTCTTTCCTTTTCAACTGTTCCGCAATTTCTTTAGCTTTTTCTGGATCTGGATGTTTCTTTCTAGTATGAGATCGGAGGCTTCGTGGATTGGTACAAAGTTTTCCACATAATTTACATTGATATTCTCCTCGATGAGCTCTTTCATGGAGATTCTTGACATTGGAAAGTTTAAAACGTTTACCACATATTTTACAGGGGAAGGGTCGAGTTCCAGTATGGGACAGCATGTGGATGGATAATTTCTTTTCATGTTTAAAACGCCTTCCACAGATTGTACATTCAACTGAGCTTTCCCAAAGGCCTATATGGGACTCTTTGTGAGCTGTGGAATACGAATTTAAATTTTCAATTTCAATGGAATAAGAACAGCTTTGGCTTACTTTACTTACAGTAAAAAGTTCAATCAAAGCAAAACAAAGCTAAAGATTCGTCAAATTTTACTTGATTCATTGATTGAACTTTGGACTGTAAGTAAATAAATTAGTCGCAATTGCATTGCCAATAAGAAGGGAATCTTACCATTTAATTGTGTCATGTTACCACATGGTCTTCCGCAAATGTCGCAGATGATGTATGATTTTTGTTCTGGGAAATGTGCGCTGATTTTATGGCGTTTTAGAAGTGAGCCGGCGTGAAATCGTCTTCCACAAAGGTCACATTCATAAGGCAAATCTCCTGTATGAGCTTTTCGATGTTTATGTATACCACCACGGGTTTTAAAAGTTTTTCCTTGAAAAACGAAAAAGAGCAAATAAATGGTAAAGTACAAATTAATATTGCAATTTGCAATGGAATTACTCTGCAAAAAACTGTGTACTCACCACAATAATCACAAATATAAGGCTGTGGATTCCCACCCGCAAGATGCGTCTCTCTACAAGCATTCCTTTGGTTTATATTCTCAAAATCCTTATAACAAAATTGACAAACGTATGGCCTTTGGCCTGGATGTTCTTTGGCTTTATGAGCACGAACTTGTTGTGGCTCAATAAATCTTGCATTGCATAATTCACAACTAAACGGTTTTTCCCCAGTATGTTTCATACGATGGAGTACAAGGGTATAACCTTGAGTAAAACCAGCACCACAAAATTCACAAACAAACGGTTTTTCCCCAGTGTGGACTCTCATGTGACGCCTAAGGTGTTGTTTGTGTGGAAAGGATTTTGGACAAAGCTGGCATTTATGTTTCTGTTCTGCATCTTTCCAGAAATATCTGGTTCTAGGTTTTGGCTTAGGATTTTCACCATTACCAGTTGTATTAGGTGGATTTTCAACAATAACTGGAGCTGAATTCACGATTTCTGTCGGATTTGTTGGCTGAAATTCTTGAAAATTTGAGCTGGTTCTGCTGGTACTAGGTTCTACGAGTGGAATGTTGATGTTTCCATGCTCGAGATTGCTATTGGAGCTACTATTATTTTCTTGAGCTGAATTTTCACTGGTTTGAATACTGGCTACTTCTGTAGTTGAATTGTAAATTTGTGGTTGGTCAGAATTGGAGTTTTTGCAACTGTTGGTACTTTGAATGCCAAAAGTAGTGATATTAATTAGTCTCACACTACAGGGTTTAATTAGTTCAAGTTGTTCTTGTATTAGTTTCTTTTTTGCAAAAATTGCACTAGGATCGCAAAGTACTTTTGGTGGCACTGTGACTGTAGATGCCTGTTGAGGGATTGTTTCAGGTTCATTATTAGGTGAAAAGGCCAAGGGATCACTCAATTCTTCGATAATTGGTTCATTTTCTAGGTCTTCTGTTTCCATACTTGTATTTATACTGGTAAATACTGGTACTGTGGCTCTAACTGCTTGCGATGGAATTTCTAAATCTAGCAGCTCAACTTTAGTTTGTAGTTGTGTTTCCTTCATCTCTGGTAGACTTTGGTTTGTGTTTTGTTTTTGGAAGTATTTTGCACTAAATTTTTCTGGAAAGCCATCCATTCCACCAAATTTTGACCAAATGAACATTGAAATTAAATCCAAGTCCTCCATAATTTCAGACACTTTTGAGTCTAGAGCAGAAACTTGAGATTGTAAAGATTTTTTAGATGAATATGTTATTTTAGATTTTGTTAAGGGTAACTGTGATACAGCTAAGGGTGGAAGTTGAAATTGAAGAGATTTTGGTTTTGCTCTTGACTTTCTCGGAGTTGGAGTTGGTAATCGAGATTGTTGTTGTTGTGAAAGGAATATAATCGACGGTAGGCTTGCATTTGCGATTTCGACTGGGGGTTGGCTTGCAAAATAGCCTGTTGAAATTGTAGCAAATTGTTGTTGTTGTTGTTGATGATGAGAATGTAAAGGACGAGCAAATAGCTTTGGGGATGGAGATTGTACTGGGATTAGCCGTTGGGTGGTTGTTGTTGGTGTTGACATTGGGTCTGCCTCTGTATCTGGAGTTGTGTATTGTATGTATGTTCCAGTTGGTGTTTGAATTAATTGTGGTTGGGGTTTGGATGGTTTTGGGAGTAATTCCTGCTTGGTTCTCATTTTGATATTGCTAATTGTTGTTCCTGTCAATTGTTCAACCAAAAAACGTGCTCTGTCTAAGCTCTACTCTACCATTTGTTTTGTTGTTTCTTAAAATTTTTGTTTGCTCTTTCCGATTCCTTCGACCTGGACGTCAGTTAAGTAATCCACAAATGCAACGCGGTTCACCTATATAATGTACATACATATATGAATACAAGAGTTTGGCTTTGACCACAAAACGAACGTTCCGTTCAGTTCGACTCTAAGTTTCCTTTATCTTACCGATTTTTCAATAATATCATCTGCGTCTTGCGTCTATTTGTCATTGTCATATGCTAGCATCGACTTCGACTTAACCAGGTCAAAAGTCAAGTGACTGGCAGGGACAGGAAGGGAACTTGTTAGTCACAAATTAAATGTGTGACTGAGACACAGACAGGTCACAGGCACTGGACACTGGGACTGTGGACTGGACACTGGAACAAGTTTACCTAAAAAAATTAAATTGTTAATCATCGAATCAGTCTCAGCTCAGCTGGTATGTCCGTCCAGTGTTTGGTATTGCCTTGATTTTTGTATACATACAGTTATAGTTTCCCTCTCTCCGGGCATTTATAAAATGCGGAATTCCGCACATAGTGTGCGGACTATCCAAAAAATGTGCGGACCATGTGCGGAATCTGATAAAAGTGTGCGGACCATGTGCGGAATCTGATAAAAGTGTGCGGACCATGTG
>JAQGCY010000271.1:0-20795 GCA_034700645.1 Xenylla mediterranea | reverse complement strand
AAATAAGGTTGTACGATCTTCCCTCTCTAAATACGCCTTCATGTATATTAGCTTTAGCTTTGCATCTTTTTTCAATGTACTTCCCTCAGTTTCCTCAAGGATCATATCAATAGCCATAAAGGAATTAAAGCCCATAAATGTGACGAATGTGGAACAAGCTTCACCTTTTCTGCTAGTTTATATGAACACAAAAAACTTAAACATGGAGTTGGAGAACCTAAACCCGAAAAGCTGTATGAATGTATCCATTGTAGTGCGAAACTTAAATCAATGAAGTATTTAAAAATTCATTTAAAAAGACATACAGGAGAAAAGGATTATAAATGTCAAATATGCTTAAAAGATTTTTGGTCCAGAATGGATCTTGTTAAACATGAAAAGATCCATGCAGAACAAAATCAAAAATATGCTTGTTCGAACTGTGGAAAGTTGGCCAAAATCGAGCATATGAAAGTACGCAGATCAAATAAGACTAATGAAGTGGCATATTCATGTGCAAATTCTAATTGCAAAAACAAGAAGTTTACGTGTTCAATTTGTAATAAAAAATTTGGAAGGGCTGAACATTTACAGGTACACGTTCGGACACATACTGGGGAAAAACCATATGTCTGTAAATATTCTGAATGTAATAAACAGTTTTCTACCAGTAGTAATCTCAAGGAACACTGCAAAACTAATCATGCAGAAGGCAAAATGAAGCACACTTGTAAATATTGTGAGGAAGAATTTTACGTTTCAAAAGATTTAAACAAACATCTCCTTATCCATACATCGAAATTTAATACTACTCCAAAATAATAGCTTCCTGCCCGCTGTCCTGTCCCAAAACTTCAAGTTTTAAATATATTCTCTTATAATCATTCAAAGCATTTTCAGCAACTATAAAAGTTAATTAAACATTAAGAAAAAAGTAGCAGAGAACTTACTTTCACATAGCGTCATATTTACAGTTCTGGCATCTATAGGAAAAAAATCCACTCAAAAAATTCTTTACTAAAGTGAAAGTCAATCCATTTTCATATACTATACAAATACAATAAATATTATTTTGATAAACTAAAAAAAAACTATTAATAAAGTTATACTAAAGTTTTGCACATTGATTTTGATTGATTGTTTTAATCAACAATTATACATGTACAAAGCGTCCCTGCAAAAATGCTCCCTTCAAATTCAGAATCAATGGACTTGGATTTCGATAATACAACAGTCCATCTCGAACACATGGATACAAAATTAAATGATATTCTTACAAAATTAGATACAATTATTTCATGGATAAATGTTAAATTTGGTAAGTCAACTGTCGACTGAACAATGGTCATAGGCTGGGCCCTGGACTGGCATAATTATTAGTTTAGTTCTTTAATTCAATGATACGATACGATTTTAAAAAGTATTGAAAAGCGTCGGCAAAATGCTATGCGTATTGGTCCACTTCTTTTGTAAGTGTAATTAACACTTTGTAATTTTGTATTGTCATTTTCCACAGGAAATGATGAGGAATTGCCTCCGGATCTTAGAAATCTCCTGAAATTAGTACAGCTACAAGGTGAAGCTGAAACTGAAGAACATGAAGTCTCTGAAACCCAAGCAGAAAAATCCCAAGAATTCGCTTCAACTTTTACAGAAATCAAAATTGAAAATCAAGAAGAAGAGGATTCAGAAGCCGAAGGCGACGAAATATACGAAGATCCACAATATGATCCGCTAGCTCCAGAACCAGTTACACATTCACAAAATCCAGCAAATCCTCAAAATGCAACCTCCACGTCCACACATACAGTGACAGTTACATGCACAAATTGCTACATCACGTATACCCCTGCCCCATCCCTTTTCCATAAATGTAAAAAACCTTTTAAATGCCCAATTTGCTCCAAGACCTTCCCAAAAGGATCTAAATTAAAACGTCACATGATAGTTCATCAAAAACCAGCCCCACCTCCAGGCAAACATGCTTGCTCACATTCCAACTGTAACAAATCTTATAGCCAAAGAGGAAGCCTTCTAAAACATTGGCGATCAAATCATGCTCAACTTCGATTTAAATGTAATGTTTGCAATAAACCATTTACACAAAGTGCATCACTTAGACGCCATCTTAGAACTTTACACAACATAGTAATTGATGGACCTATTTTAAGAGAAATTGGCTCTGCTCCAACAACCGAGCAAAATATCTTAAGTTCTGCTCATTCTGATTCAAAACCATTTCCATGTCCGGAATCGGCTTGCCCATTTACATTTCCTACGAATTTTCGCCTCCAGTGGCATCTCAGACTAGCCCACAAAACCAACAACAACAACAAGCTCAATGCAAAGGCTACTGCAAATGCTTTAAATAAAGCTAAGAAATTCAAACGTTCTCGTCCACAGTACTCAACAATTTTTTGTACTCAATGCGATCGAACATTCAAAAACACCGTGGAATTTCAGGTACACACAGTTGTGTCCGTCTGTCCTGGTCTACATCTATTAAAATGCCCTCAACCCACATGCTCTAAAACTTTCCAAAAAACTCGTCAATTGACTCAACATAAACGTACACACAAGGATCCCCGTCCACGGTCCCACATCTGCCCAATTTGTACAAGAAGCTTCCGGCGAGCTGATACACTCCGTAAACATAAAGAATGTGTTCATTCGGAAGAACGACCGTTCGGTTGTAATGTTTGTGCGAAATCCTTCAAGAGAAAAGAATATTTGCAAAGTCACTTGAAACATACGCATGGAAGAGTCGAAAGGCCTCCAAGATATCAGGCCAAGCCTGCGTCTGGCCAGTCATTTCCAGTTGTCAAAAAACCATTCAAACCCAATCAACCTGGCTGTTACATTTGTGAAACGTGTGGACGTACCTTTAAATATTCTCATCAATTAAAAGTACACAGCGTTACCCACACCCGAGAAAAACCCTACGAATGTAAAACTTGTGGATCAAAATTTACACAGTTGGGTAGTTTGAAAATACATCGAAATCGTACGAATCATTGGGATGAAGTTGAAATTGAGGAATCTTCTCCACCTCCACCTCAAGCATCGACATCCAGTTCTGCACAAGTTCCAGCAACAGAGGTGGCGATATTTATGAAATCAGAACCTCAGCATATCCCTGCTCCAAATCTGCAACGATTCAAATGTCCACATTCCCACTGTTCCAAAGCCTTTAAACAATACAATCATCTGCAAGGACACTTAAGGTCCCACACGAACCCCAGTGAAGATCAAGACCAACAAGCCAAATTTAAACATATATGTCACCTTTGTGGTAGAAATTTTAGTCAAGGCTCGAGTTTAAGTAGGCATTTGAAAACAGTTCATAAGGATGTTTATGAGAACGAAAAGCGAAAGTCATAGCATTAGCAATTCTGGCTTAAAAATTTAAACTGTGTTCCAATTTTTCATGACTTCGATTTATTTTTTATCAAAAGTAAAATCAGAATCTGAATCGATTCAACTAATTAACTTGAATGAATAAATTAAAGTACAAAATCGGTAAAAAAAAAATTGTTTTGAGCGATTAATTAAATTTTCTGGACATTTAAAACCAAACACATTTTCAAATTTTCAACGTTAAAAATCCATTAGTAAATACTTTGTTATTCTAAATCTAAACCCAAAATTTCCTCTGACGTTTCTTGAGTTTCTGGATTTGTTTCAATTCCACTTTGTTGCTGTTGTTGTTGTTGTTTACGATTGATATTTCCACTATGTATCATCCGACGATGTTTATTTAATGAATCCACAAGTCCATACTTTTTTCCACAAAATTCACATGAATATGGTCTAGCAAGAGATTGATGTAATTTTACATGTTGACTAAGAGCATTCCTTGTCCCAAAACATTTTTTACAACGTCTAAATTCACAAATGAATATTTCTGACTCAGGTTCTTCATGTTCGTCTTCGTTGAAATAACGACCTAAGTTATGTTGAGTTTTGTGATGAGCAGAAAGCTGTCCTTTATTGAAAAAAGTTTGATTACAAATATAACACTTAAAGCTTTGATCACCATCTGCAGAAACAATTTGAGGAGGATGAAGTTTAATGTGTTGTCCTAAGCTGGAAAGGTGTGAAAATGTTTTAAAACATTGTGGATAATGGCAGTGAAATTCCGATTGCGAAAGTCGAGGTCCAGGCTGTGGCCGTGGTAAATTTTTACTTTGTTGAGGTTTCTGAGCCTTTCTTGACATTGACAATGGCAAACTTTCTCCTTGTTGAGCTGCTCCAGATCCAGATGGACCACATGCAGGAATAATTGTTGTTAAATTGTTGGTGTCCAATGACTGGTCCTGTCCATGTCCAGTTGTTACAAAGTGTTGCCTTAGCTCGAAACTATCTGTACTCGTCCCAGGCCCGGTCATGGCCATGGACATGGACGGTCGTGTAAATCCAGGATTACTCTTACTCGTACTAGAACTACTAATACTACTATTACTTGCATTAGCACTCTCATTAAATAATCTAATTTGCTGTTCTACAGATTCAAATTCTTCATCTGTAATAAGGATTTCTAGGGGTTTAGTATTAGTTTCCATTTCTATTGCTGATTCTTGTTCTTCTATATCGGTTCCAAATTCAATTGATTGTGATTCCTCATTTTCGCTTCCACTTTGGAACTGTTGGAATTGGAAATTTTGGCCGCTTTGGGATTGAGAAAACCTACGGTTCCGGTTTTGGACATTGACTTGAAGCAGTTGAGGAGGAAACCCAGATTCATCTCCAAATCTGAATGATATCCAATTTAATAGTAAATTCATTTGTCCTTGTAGGTCAGAGACTTGGGTTTCGAGTCTGTGTAATTTTAAACTTTGCGTAACTGACATAGGCATTTTTCTTTTAGTCTTTGTTACTGTTACACAATCAATCAATCACTAGGATTTAAGGGATTGACCGAGACTATTGGAAATTGAAACAAATCAATTATACAAATACAGGGTGAGGCAACAGAAACAGTCCAGTTTCTAGCATAATTTAACAATAACTCGTTGTCGGCATGCTTATGAAGTTGTGAGTCTCCGAGCTTAAATTAAGTCTAAAAGTAAAGTCTCACAAGTCTGACGCAACCATTTAACTGGACTGCTTTTCGTGCCTCACTCTGTACTTATTTAGCAATTAATTATTATTAACATGGACAATGAACACACCAACTACAATCAAATACCAAAAATTCAAAATCACCTGTTTCAATCGAATGTTCAATTTGTCAATGCATTAAGTGGGACACTGTCAACTGTAGCTCGTGTATTTATTTTCAAACGCTGAGGAATTGTTACATTTTTAGCTCTAGATGTCCTGCTTTTCTCATTCCAAAAACCACAATTCACTCACAAACCAAAGCACTAAAGTTCTTCAAAGAAACCAAGTTCATAAATTCAAGTGGTGCGGAGATGTCAACGTGTAGATTAAAATTTAAATTGTTTATATGTTACATTTAAATCAGCATAAAATTTTAAAATTTATTTAATTTAGTAATAAATAGTTATACTGAGATAATACAGAAAACATAAACAAAAACACAATATTTTTAGGCTTTGGATTTGCTTTAAAATAATATTTAAAAATACAATAGTCAATACTCAATAGAATACTTAACTTAATTAATTTCCGAACAATTTTAGTAAAAAAAACAGTATAATTCTTTATCTACCAAAAGAAACAAAAAATAACAAACATCTTCAAATATCATCAATCAATCAATCAATGCTAATGCATTCTTCCTCAACTTCTTCTTCTTCATATTGCTCCAGATTTCCTTCACCGTCAACTTCTTCATTTTCCATGTCCATAGCCATACTGGCAGTGCTACAGCTACTCTGTGATAGTACTGGCACTAAGGAATTCACATTCCCACTACCATTAATATTAATTTGATGCCTTTTTCTATAGTGTGTTGTTAATTGATCCCGACGTCCATAACTATTACCACAAATTGTACAAAGAAATGGTTTGAGACCTGTATGAATTTTTTGATGTCGAATCATGTGGTCCCGTC
Organism: Xenylla mediterranea; assembly: GCA_034700645.1. NCBI lineage: Eukaryota > Metazoa > Arthropoda > Collembola > Poduromorpha > Hypogastruridae > Xenylla > Xenylla mediterranea. Next base: position 14,797 of record JAQGCY010000271.1, on the reverse strand, counting down.
GACCGAAACCTTTGCCACATACTTCACAAGGATATTTTCCACCTTGAGCTTGAACAGATGTACCACCATTTCCATTTGGTATTGGTCGGAATTCGGGATTTCTTGATGCTGGTCTTGGTCTTGGAGTCGGAGCCAGATTCTTATTTTCAGCAATTGTTGCTTTTGCTAATATTAGTTGTTGATGTCGAGTTAAAGGCTTGGTATCTGCAGATGCAGAATTTTGAGGGATTTTAATGATGTTATTACTTTTTGCATTTGTTTGAGTAACTGCGTTTGTACATTCATATTCATGTCGACTAAACTCTGATTTAGTTATATTCGTAAAGTTTTCCCCACATGTAAAGCATTTAAATTGATGTAAGTCTGTATGGAGTTTGAGATGAATTGTAAGATTATAACGACGTCTAAAGGATTTACCACAAATTGTACATTGATGGAGTTCTGAATCTGTATCTGTAGTAGTAATTGAGGGCCTTGGATTGGGGTTTCTCGTTGTCGATATATTACTAATTGTGCTTGGAGTTGATGAAGATGAAGGTAAATTTTTGTGGTGGCCATTTCCTGAGGTTTGAACTGTTAAAAAAAGAAGAAGAGGGTACAGTATGACATAAAAAAATAGATTGCATTGCATTTTGCTCGGAAGTTTCAGAGAGCCCGATTCAATTTAACTTTAGAATTATCCGTCTAATAGGCTATTAGTAATAGCTTTATTCTTGAACTTTAGATTGAAAATTGAGCTGGTTAATTCGTCAAACTTCTTAGATCGGGCTCAAGAACTTCGGCAGCAGTAGTCTTACCGTTTCCTCTAGCTCTTCCTGGAGCTGGTGCTGAAACATCGTTATAATTTTCACCCTCATTTTCAGAATCTTCAAAAGAATCGTCTTCATCATCTTCGTCTTCTTCTTCATAGTAATTTCCAGTCTCTGTCTCCAGCACCAGTCCTCCTCCTCCTGCCCCAAGGCCAGTACTAAATTGACCACTTTCACTATGATACTTTAATTCTGAGCCTGGCTCTTCCTTGATAATTACTTCAGGCTCAATATTTCCAAACTGTTCATCCATTGTTGAGTCTTCTCCTTTACTATTAGACTGATAATGGGACACTTGTTGGAATTCTTCTGTTGGAAATCCAGATTCATTTGAAAACCTTGGAACAATCCAACTTAAGAGTATGTCCATTTGACCACGGAGTTCTGTCACTTGGGACTCAAGGGTCAGTAATTTATGTGAGACTGTAACTGTATCTGTAGAAACTTCTGCCATTTTGTTGTAGGCCTGTGTAGGTCTGTCTCTATCTTTCTGCAGTATGTGAGCTACACTAGACCTGAAGAATGAATTTTTGATTAAATTTGAAGAGTTGCCTGTGTGTGTGTCTCCCATTATTATTATTAATTAATCAAATTAATTGTTACACACAATCTGTTTCCTTGTTGTTGTTGTTAATGTTAGTTAATGTTGTATAATGATCAGGTAAAGATTTTCAAAAGCAAAAGAGAAAGTTGGGCTCGACTGAGTTGAGACAAGATAGATGGAGGAACAATAGGCTTTTCTGGAATACAATATTGAATTTAATTCGTGTCGTGAGAATCCGAATCTTTGTGAGTTTGTCCTTGGATTCAACGCCGGTTGAAGTTTTGCTTTGGACTTTTATTATAGAAATTCATATATAAAATACATTGTATATTGCATGTGAAAAGAAATCTTACAAGTACAACACGATGAATTCGGTAGCAATTATCGATACACACCGAAAAAATTCTGAATCTGATCCAATTAGGTATAATTTTAAAAGTTTAAGTCACTAGTTATGCATAGATTATAGGTTTTCCTCGTTATTTCTGTGTTGAGGTTTCAGTTCCAGAAGAGTCCATGAATCCGTAATAATTGCTAGAAATTTTTAAGATTTAAGAAGCTAATGCTAAATCTAAATGCATCAATGTCAATGTGTATAGACAGTGGACAAGTTATTTAGCCACAGTTGACAGTTTAGCCAAATCATTTATTTTGTACACTTAATTAAGGATTTACATTGGATTTAGTTTTCACCTATTTAATACTCTACGAATCGCATTGAATACTTTTTATACGCTTGTAATCAAAATGCATTCCAACTCCAATTATACACGAATTTTAATTCTTGGAATTATTTCCAATCTCTTCCTCATCTTCAACTTCCAATTAACTAAATGTGATAAATTTGAAGAAGAAAATTATGGAGTTAAATATGCATCAAATTGTGAAGGTAAAAGTTAACTTATTTTATGAATTTCATGCGCACTATTTCATACTTTCTTTTTAAATTTTAATTCAAGTATGCAAGATCCTAACAGCAGAGCTAAATGCTAAATTAGATGAAACAGCTAAAGTTGGTGGATTACTAGAAACAGGATATCATTTAGATAAAAGATTAGAACAAAAGAACAAGAAGGAATATAAGAAAAGTCAATTAAGGCTAATTGAGTCAATGGAAGGAGCCTGTGAAGGTGTTCTAAGATATAATATTCATAAGGAACGAAAAGATAGTACAAGATTTTCTAAAGGACAAAGTCAAACATTTTCTGCACTTCATGGACTTGTGTAAGTTTAATTAATTTTAAGATATTAATTGGCCTTTATTATTATAAAAATTTTGCATTGCATTTCAATTTCATGCATTTTTGTCTTTTGTTTTCAGTGCCAAAGGAGTTAAAGTTGACCTAGGGATTCCATATGAACTTTGGGATAAACCCTCAGCCGAAATCACACATTTAAAAACTCAATGTGATGATATGATGGAAAAATATGAAGCTGAAATTGAAGATTGGTACAATGAAAAACAAGATGAAATATCTCTAGTTGATTACTTGTGCCGGAATGTTGTTTTAAAAAATAAAAATGATAAATGTCTCAGTGAAGTTTTTACGGAAGAAAATAAAGATGCAGAAACAAAGAGGCAAAAAGGAGAAAAGTCTGAATTATAATAATTTACAATTGATAATTGTTTTGTTCAAATCCGCAGAAATTACATGCAACCTTTTTTGCATAATTTTATTATGTAATTAAGAAAATTTTTGTGTGCAAGTTAAATTGCAATGTAATAAGCCAAAAGTATGTATTTATTCTCATTTTGTTAAATTTTGCAAAATAAAAAATTGGAATCGATTGAAGCAATCGTAAATTAGCAAATTATGCATCCACCTTGTGCTGAGACTGGTGATAATTCCCATACTTTGATAATAACTCGAGATAAAATTATCATTGGTTCGTTTGAATTACTGACTTGAGCATCTAAATAAATTGCTGCCAAGAGTGATTCTACCATGTCACCATATCTGCTATAACTTTGGGAATTATAACGAATACTTTGTCCTACTTCTACAAGTTCATCCAATTTCAATTTCTCTGCGATTCTTCTTAATTTTTCGTTAGAAACATACTTTTTACGCATTTCTGTTAATTGATGCGGCTCAGCAGTTGGATTCTTTTTAAACAAGTATTCCGAAATTACAAATTGTAGGATTGAGTCTCCTAAAAATTCCAATCTTTCAAAGGATGGAAGATGAGCTGTTTGAGGTGTTCCACGGACGCTTCCATGACGTAAAGCTTCACGAACTAATTCTTTGTTTTGAAAATAGTATCCGGTTTCAAATTGGATATTTGCAATTACTTGGTCAATTTTGGACTGTTGTCCACCCATTCTTGTCTTAAACTTGACTAAATGTTTATAATTTCCAATTAACAAATTATAAGATTCAAATGAGATGGAATACACGTACACGTTCTGCAGGGCTTGTTTCTACTGTGAATGTGGATCTAAAACTTCTATATTTGAATATAGTAAATGCAGATTTCCTCGAATATTACATCTCACCTCTCGCTTCTTATCACTGGTCTCGTTTTAAACGTTGTAAAAATTATTCCATACTGAGAAAATCCTAAGTTCAGATAAGATTAAAGAGGCTTGAATCATACAAATGCAAATATAACACCTATCAACAATAATATAGAGAACTAAATCACGAGAGGAGAGTATAGTTTACGTTTGAGGTGATAAACAGCAATTATTTACCGTTCTTTCTAGCTTCTAGGATTACACAACACTTACTAAAGTGTCATACAAAATATTGGTTACATACGATTTGTTCGGAACGTAAACAAAACATGAGTTATGACGAGTTACCTTTACATATACTTCCTGTTTATGGCGGATTGAATTTAATTGTTTGACCCAAAGCCAAATCTAAATTTAAACATAAATCCTATTTTTGGATAAGCAGATCGAATTCCGTTTGTCTGACGATATTCCTGACCAAAAGCAGTAATGAATATCAAGTTCGAAATTATCGAAATATTTGCAATTAGAAGCCTCAGATGTCATAAGCTTTGATTTCAAGTGAAAGTTTTTTGACGATTGTTTTGGCTTTCATCATTTATGCAACATGTACCTGACATGAGCAAAATGTAAACGGAAGGAGAAAGCAAGCCGTTTTATTTTAGTTTACAATTGCTTCATTCATACTCATACATCTATTTTTATTCCATCACAAACCCACGAGTTTCACCTTAGTTTGAGGAGGCGTCGTGATGTTACTAGTCTAGTTAGATTTAAATTAATTAGAATACAAGATTTTCAATTATTTTTCTTCCTATCGAGGTATAATTCACTAATTTAGGAATTAGAAGGATGTCTCCTATTTAAAAATTTAATGCCAAGTTTTCTTAAGAAATTTAAATACACACACGCCTAGTAGAAAAGTGTAAGAAATTAAATTTTTGACGTCAATATTGACACGAGTAAACGTTGTAAACATCAGCAAGTACAGAAATTAACACCTCATACTACTTTCTAGAATTAATTCTTTAATTAAGTGGCTAATAAATAACCTAAAATGCAATATAAGATTTTCCACTAAACTACCTTTCACCTTGAAGAGGTTTTTATTGCGTAGTTTTAATTAATTAGTTTGGTTAAAAGTTAAGTAAATTGAGGGTGAGAAAGCAGGTTGAGTAGATAGAGAAAATTGATATGAATGATGCTTTGTATGACTTCCTTTTTCAATTAGTTTAAAATGATGTTGTTTTTTCTTCATGGAATGGAAATGAAAGTGATGAAGTTAATTGAAAACTTTCTGAGATTTTATTTTCAATGGGAGAAAAGAGAAAGTACTGTAGTGTTATTGTTACGTTTAGCTTCATGTTGTAATTGCAAAAGAAAGCATATTTTTGTGTACAAAATAAAGTAAACATATTTTGGATGCTTGAAATGGTTTATTGTTGCCTCAAAACCAGACAGACAATTTGTTCAATTTTAAGTAAAAAATTTTATTACTTGCATTTCTTTCCCATTTGTTATTAGTTAAAAAAAACTTTTCTCAACTATGTTTGTTTGCCCCAAATAACAAAAAAATTATAAAAATCTTTTGCGTAGAAAAACTCTAGGTCATTTCGCTAGTTTGTAGATTAAATTCAATTCAACAGGATGTTATCATCTTGAAATTGTTTCTTTTGGGTTTAGTTTCATTCATTTTGATAAAGAAAGAAAACTTAATTTTCTTTTGGGTTGAGGATTTGTTTGTCTCTCTGGACTTATGATTTAGAAAAGTTAGACTTATAGTGATGTTAAGTAATTAGTTTAGGTTAAGTCGAAGTAAGTTAAATGTTTTGTATTGGTATTTGTTAATTTAGGGAAATCATAAATTCGAAATTATTGTCCTTGTTAAAATTTAATTCAATTTACATGATACGAAACAAGTAACTTTGAAATTTGAAATTGTTAAAAAGTAAGTAGTTCCATTAAGGTAATTTAAAACAACACAATTGTTGTTGTACCGTACGTGTTATACACTTCCGCGTTCTTTTTAAACATTTGGATGGAATTTAATTTTCTTGAGAAATCCAGTAATTACTTTTTTATGTACACAAACGAATGGCATGTTACTCGTTTATTTTGGAATATGCTTCATGTATTTTTCAAGGCTCTTTTATTCAGGGTCACTTCGCATCATTAAGTAAACGGCGGTGAAAGTAAATATGAGCATCCGATAGTTGTAAGAATATAATATAAAAACAATATTTTTTTAATACTGCTTATTATGATTACATTACTTTAACAAGTTTTTTTCCTCCGTCTGTTCTCCTTCCTGCTTTATTTTTCAGTTTATATTAATACCCATCAAAATGAATATCATGCAATGTGTTTGGATGAAGACGTACTTTCTCTCTGTCAAACTCTATCGTGCTAAACTGAACCAAACACAGGCAGTTTACATACTGTGTATGTATTAATGGGTTTTTTTACCTGTTGAACTTGTCTTCAAAACTCCAAAGAAAGAACCCCTTGAGTGTACTTAAACACTATAATATAAAGTTGCACGATTGCTCCACGCTGACATGACGCCTCCACATTGACGGTTGCAGACGCAAATTTTCCATCCCTTGATTGACATGTCAGTTAGGTATTCCAATAAAAAAAAATCCGCAAAATTCACAAATTCAAGGGTTAAAGTTAATCTTAAGTCAACTTTGTTTTGAAGGATTTGCTCTCATTTCATTTTTACAGTAGCATGTATTATGTACACATTATAGTTGAGTTTATACTTAAATATTTAACGTTTTATAAAACTCTAGTGCAAAAGTTTGTACGTTGAAATACACTGAATATTTTAAGAAAGTGGTAACTGGAAAAGAGACAAACTGACAAGTTTGTTTGATAATCTTATTTGTTATTTTTCTTGACATGGCAAGATGTGATGTAATTAGTCAGGGTTGGATTTTGATTAAACAGAATTATATATGTTTACGCATGAGGTTAAAGTTAATTTTACACTCTTGATTCTACTCTTCCCGTCATTCATAATTAGATTTTAGCTTCATGAATTGAATATGACGGAATTAGGAAATCAAGATTCAGTGAAATCCAGAAATTCGTGTGGTCTGGATTAGATTATCCACCCAAATAAATAATGTGCAATAAGAATTATAAGAAATTTGCTGTTCAAAAAGTACATCTTTATTTGTTTCCCTTAAAGCACAGCTATTATAAATATTTTAAATACATTCATATTCATGCAACAAATTCAAATATATCTATTTCTACACATTTGTACACTCAATCTAAAATATCCTACCCTTGTATCTGTCCAGACAGATACTAAAGGTGTCTACTCTATATACATATAAACTTAACCTTATTCTATTCCAGACAAACCTTTTATTTTCAATTCTTCATGTGCACTTGAATCATAAATATTTCACCAAAAGTTCACAATTGAGATTCACAACCTCGCTTATAACTAGTTAAACTTGTTGTAGCAAACCATTTATCTAAAATTTCTACAATTCTACATACGATACGAGTATTTCTTTGAACTTGAAGTTTGAACAAGGTAAAAAGTAAAACAGAAAGAATAAGAAATGCAAAAGAAAGTCAGACGGAAACTGAATCTTTTCGCTAATTTACCTTAGTATTGTGAAACCAAATTTTTTAACACTTCCAAAAAATACATAAAAGAAATGTAGAACTTTTTTTCTAATGCAGACATGTCTTTTTATCGTTCTCTCTTATCTTTCCTGTCTCATGGACTAATGCTACATACATATTACTTTTACCTATCCAATATTCTTTAATATTTCAGCATTTGCAATAATTTGCATGTTTGACTGTCTCATTCTTCTTCGTGCAATTTCAAGGAGTAACCTTTGTCTCAAAACATCCAGTGGATTCACAATAGAGAGGGAGTGTCCAGCCCCTGAACCAACTGAATGATGACTTCTTCTGTCACGCTATAGAAATAGGAAAATAATTATATAAAAATGATTACGATTGCGATACACATTTTACTGTCGGTAAATAAACTTTAAATAGAGCATAACAGGTCAGATAATTACAAATAGTATTGTTCAAAATATTATGCATTGCATAAGATATTAAATTTTAAATACAAAAGTGGCTTTATATTTAGAACTTAATTATGCGAATTGAAAATCGATTGGAAATATGTATTACCTGTTGTATTTGCTGTGAATTTTCTCTTTCAATTCGAGGATTCATATCATCATTTTCCTGTTCTAATTCCGTTATAACGTATAGTCGAGGATCCAAAACCGTTTCCCACGGTGCTTCACCATCATTAAATTCTGCATTAATTAAAGACTTTTGTGCACCTTGTTCTTGAAACTTTTTATTATTATTAAATATTTCTTTGATGCCTTGAGGCAAGGATATTTCTCTTTGCTCGATTGTTATAGGTGTACAAGATACAGATGGGAATTGGCCAATGAGACAGTAAAAACAATAGTAAAACACTACAAGTGGAAAAAGCTGATGAATTCTGAGTTTTTTAAATGATAATTGTTGTAGTAGATGTAAGAAATTCATGTTGATGAGGAAAATTCTTGAATTACTTTTCCTGTAATCTGTAAATGTGACAGAGAAATGTAATGGTAAAAGTGCATTTCTAATGTTTAAGCTTGAGCTTAAAAATGTTGAATCAGTGTACTCATTTTTTGAGGTCTTACCTTTGCAAAATTCTCAAAGCCAATGCCAAACTTTCTTAATTAATTCCAAAATCAAGGTTAACAGGCAGATAACTGAGGAAAGAGGACTAGTTTTATACTTTCATCTTCCCCCTTTGCTGTACCAGAATGACGCGATGACTTTAAGCTTCCGTTTTTATTATTGTTATAAAAGTCACGACAAATTTCTCCCATTACATAAGTACAATATAAATGAAACTCAAAGAGAAACAACAACAAGGGAAACTTTTCACTACAATAAGAGAGTGAAAGGTGTGCTTTTTATGTTGTTGGTGTTTGTGTGGGGACAGGGAGAAAGTAAGTGAGTAAAAGGGCAGTTGTTAAAGACCAAAGTTTATATAGTGTCTTTCTGTTCATGTATTTAAGTACAACTACACGTAGATATTACAGTGTATTTTTGGTACACTTTTGCTTGCTCTTCTTCTTCTTGGCTAAAAAACTTGTCTTGAATGAGTGAAAGCTAAACAGGGTTAAACTGACTGACTGACGGATGGTGACAGTGAAAATAAAGAATGAACGAAACTTCAGCTTCAATTGCAAATACAAGATAACTTTCCCCTGAGTAATTTTAAGTTGAGAAAGAGAGTGGAAAAGGTGAAAGTATGGAAATTCGGAGAAATAGATAGATAAAGATGGTTACATGATTGGATGTCCAGGTGGATGGTTTGGTTGACCAACACTGAATAATTCAACAACTTAGCAAACCGACAAAACAATGAAAAGGATGCTAACCTTTGACCCATTTTATTGAATTAGGGTAACAATTGTGTGCGTCAAAAGTTTCAGTTACGATACAACAAACGCCTACACAATTTCATTATCCTTATGCTTACGCACTATATCCACGTATAATACACACGACGGTACACTGTCAAATATCCACGGTCATTTCATCTCCAGAAACGGACGGTAAGTGAAAGTGAAACGATAAAAAATTTAAAAGTATAAAACAAATGAACGAATCTAAAAAGATAATCAATATGTAAGTAAACTTCATTCAAAATCTATGCGTTAAATTTAAACATTATCATTATCATCTTTTAGCAGCAATATGGAACAGAAATAATTTGGTTCAGCTAAAAATGCTTTCACACTTTCACCTTTTATGGTCTTATCCAATAGTCTCTAAAAACACGTACCACATATGGGGCTTGGATTGGGCTTTTCTTGTATTTGTATACTTATTGGGAATTTATTTAGCATGCAATGTTCACTTTTAACTCCCGCCTAGAAAAAATACTGTTTTACGGACAGAAGAAGCGGCAGCTGACAGACTTATTGCTTGAGATTACTGACATGAGTCAGGCCGCCGATCCGTTTTGTCCAAAAAAAAGAATTTTTTTTTCTCGCCTGCGGAAAGTGAACATTTTTGGCTAAATAAAGCCCCAATACTAAACCTATTTTGAAGTTACTTGAATGAATGAACAAACAAACTGTAGAAAAAATGAGACAATTTGAAAAGTGTCATTTTCTTTAGTTTTCCTTATGCGTAGATACAAATGATTTTATACAAACTAAAGAGAAGTAGTAGTTTTAATGCAAAGATTGAAAGTTACCTTGGGACTCATATTTCTGTTATCGTTGTGTACTCGAGAGGTAGTGAAAGTTTTCTTTACTTTCACTTACTCCAACTCTGCAGTTGTTAGTATCGTACAAGTGGATATCTACTTTTACATAGACGCACAGTTCTTAACAGATTAAGGCAAAGGATCCTTAGAGAGCATTTAAGAAAAATCGTTTGATTTAGTAGTTGTTCAAATTGGAAAGTCATTCATGAATATTTCAATAACCCCAAGAAGAAAAACAAGCCAGTTTATTGTTTAGCATGTGGCTGCTGTTTTGCCTATGTGTCAATTTATTCTGTAGTTGTATATTAGTGTTTGTTATATTCAAATGCTTTGTTTTTTTAGACATAAATTTTAATTGTATTTTGTTTAAATTTTGTTTCATCAAAGAATATGCTATGTTATGTAACTTTTTGACAATTGTTTGTAAAACAAAATGACAGCTCTTTTACAATGAATGCTAAAAGTGCTAAAACTAAGTAAAAATTAATTAAAAAGAAAACTTTGACTTTTCTTTTTCCTAGGATTCAATTTAAGATACAAATCTAGCAACAATAGTCTTAGTTTCTTGAATTGGAAACTGTTAAATCAAACCGAATGTATGAAATTGTAATATAAATAAAAGTTTGGTCGAGTCGACTTTTTTAAAAAGTATAAGCACTTCAATAATTTTTTGTTGATTGTTTCAATAATATATAGGAATAATATTTTCTTAATCTGCGTAGTCATATACTTTTACTTTTAATAATATCTTTCTTAGCCATTAGAAAAACACTTGACCGAAATGTTTTAAAAAACATGATCATATATAATATCATAATCATATCACATTTTTTCAAGTGTTTATTCGATTATTTATGTAGGACCAGTACAAAGTACATACATGCTTAGTAAAAATGTAAGAACTACAACTTCAAGGTTTGACGTAAAAGTTAAGTAAAATTTTTTGATCCAAATTGATACAAAGTACATGTTCAAAACAATTTTGTGACCTTTGACTTTGAGCTTAGTTTCATTTTCTATCTTACATAAGAAGACTAATCTCAAACCGGATTCCATTCCATCAACTTACGAATCGACTTTCTCTTTGAAACAAATGTTTTCTTCGTGTTCATGTGCTTTTGTTAAATTTCGTTTTATTCAGTCTTCAATTGACAGAAGAGAAACTCGCTGCAGATGAAGGTTTCTAAATTTTGATTTATATTGAATTATACAACTATTGTCTCCTTGGATCGGAAGGGAAAATTAATTGTGACAAATAAGACAAATTTCTTGTGTTTTCCCTTTCTCCTACTATTAGGTTTAGAAAGAGAATGGCAAAATTAATTAGGCCGGTGTGAACTAATGGTGATGATTCTAGGAAACAATGCTTCATTTGCATTGTATGTCTAATGTAAATTTGTAATAGAATTCAATAAGCTCATTAAGCTTGTACAATTGGCAAATGAATTTTCAATTATCACATGGATCCTACAGTATTTGAAAGACAATTACGAATGAATGAATTTAATTTAGTTAAAGGACAAGTTCTACGGTTGGAAGAACTCAAAGAAAGAAAATCTAAGGCTTAAAGCTAATTCGTAAAGATTTCTTTGTTTCCAGGAATCAAAGCAGATTAAAATATTTACTGAACAGCAACCGTTAATATTGGACTGTAAATCTGTTGGATTTTTGATTAAAATTTGAATTCAATTCTTTTAATGGTTTGTGAACCGAAATTTAAAATGTTATTTACAGTCGCTTTAGGGCACAATACTAATTGTCAAAGTAGGGTTAAGTCACGAGGAAACGCTTAAAAGTAAAACAAGAGTATTTGGAGAAAGTAAACTGGAATGTATGAGAGAAGCTATGGTTTTTCATATATATGATGAAAGTGTTTGCTAAATACTTCAAAAAGATTCAGATTCGAGCGAGCATCACACCATCTTCACAGCCGGAATAAAATATTTGCAAAAAGAAATTGACAAGAATAAAAAGTTTTATTTCATTTCCCTTGCAACAACTTGCTTTCACAATCACTTGTTGCATATACGTATAAATTAGCTACTAACCAAGTCTGGTTTAACCACCTAATTTACCCAATAATTTTTGAGTACAACTACCACCATTACAAAATGCATTTTCAATTCCAGAATGAACTGCTGGTAAGGCAGAACTACCAAGACGAGCCCCAAGTCCAGCTGCACCAAGTGCACCAGCGGCACCACCTACACCGCCTTTACCACCTCCACCACCTCTTGGTGCTCTAGCAGGACGTTCTAGTGGTAGAGTTTGTGATCTTTGGGGTGCTGGTGGTGGTGGTGATGGTGGTGGAGCTTGGTCTCCGAGTCCTTTGTGATGCTTTCCAAGTGCACATGTTGCAATTGTTCCAACAATAAGGAGGATTACGAAAGCATTGACCTATAGAAATGTGTGAAAAATTGCTGTTTACACCAATAAATCTATTATCTATACTTATTGCGTTTAAGATTTTACGACTTACAGAGTTCATTTTGAGTGTTGATGAAGTTTGTTGACAATAGGAAAGTTATTAAAATGTTGGCTGTTAAGCTTGTTGGATATGATATGATATATTTTGGGGTTTTGTTCAATAGTTTTATAGTACAATTCTAATAGAGTTGTTCGACAGGCTAAATTAGTCTGAAATTCCCATTTCTTAGAAACAATATGAACAAGAAGTACAGCACATGTAATGCATATATTAATAGGTAAACTTGACAATAGAACGACCGATTTGGTGAGGAGCTTGTTCTTATCTTCAAATCTTCTAAACACACGCAAAGGTGACATTAGGAACGAAGACTACGTACGTACTACAATCTTAACTATAGACACATCCCCTACTCTTAATAGAGTAATTGAATGTCTGTTACTGTTACGGTAGCGGATTTCCCAGAATTCAATTTCCAAGAAAATTGAGGATTTTCATAGTTTTATAGGCTATTTAATCAATAGTATTTTCTGAATACAAGCAAAACAAAAATTTTGAGAGTGAAATATTAATGATTAATTATGGAGTCCATAATCTTTATTTGAAACTGTACAACTTAAACTTGGGTTTCACTTTCCTGTTCACGAGAATGCTGCCTTGAATTTGTACCTTTTTGATGAGAATTACTTTGTGTTTTATTCTTCCTCTTATGCACTTGGTCCGATCTCCGATGAAATTCATATGAGTATTTAGTACTAAAATAATTCCCGTCTTTCTCTTCATTACTGAAAGAAAAATATCAAGGAATCTGAAGTAATAGTTTCGATTTCTCCATGAATTTACCTTGGTTTTACTACGACGTTGAGATGTTCAATTATTTTAAGGAATATTTTCCTTGGGAGTAATTTTTTAATGGAATAAATGAATTTTTCCGTTTTGTAAATTTGATCGAGTTTAGTTGACAACATTTCCATGTTTGCATCTTCTTTCAAAGCCTGTTAATAAAAACGATTACTATTGCTTCATTTAAACTTTTATATATATTTTTAACCTGAATATCATCAACTGCCAAACCAATCAATAGATTTAGCCCAACAATTGCAGCAACAAAAATAAATGTTGTAAATACAACAAGTTTAGTGAAAATTAGTTCATCATGCCATAAAACTTCTGCATGCTCAAAATGTTCTTCAAATTCATATTCTCCGACCATCATTGCAATAATTTTTACCTATAAATAGTTTCATAATTTGGATTGTTAGTATTAAAATCCATTACATTGTTAATTCCATTACATTATAAAGCTTACTATTCCAGAAGGAAAGGTAAAATCCGAATTCTATAAAGCAAAAAAAAGTTCTAAAATTAAGTATATTTTTTGGCAAAATTTTTTACTATACCAAATTACCTGTGGAGATAAAACTCTGAAAGCTACCATGAATGTAATTATTAGCATTAAGTAATAACCAAATAAAAACACTGATCTTTTTGCGACCTGAAAAATTTAAAGAATATTTCAGATCGAGCACAGTTTATAGGTAAATTCAAATTAATAATTCCTTACTTGTTTAAAAATTCTTGAAATTGTACCAAACTCAGATATCTTTTTGAATTCATAAAGTGTTAAAATTCCACCAAGTAAAACACCTATCTTTAATCATAAAGATACGTAAAATATGTGCTAAATTCTATGGTATTTTTTCGGTTTTACTTACTGCACCAAATACTCTCCCAGGTTTTGACTTAATTTGTTCATTTGTATGGAAAAAACAGTAGAACGTTGTTGTTAGTGTAATTGATAGGAATAAAAGTTGTATCCAATTAGTAAAATTAAGGAAATATAACCGAGGAATCTTTCCATGAAATAATTGATATAATTCCTTTATGGCAAATATGAGTGAAAGCATAAACGTCAATATGCCAAAAATTCTCTCATGAACTGAATAATCCACAATTTGGCAATCGACTGGATCAAATATATCTAAAAATTAAGATAATTAACAAAGTATTATTAGTATTAACCAGCCGGAAGCAAGATACGGCTAGATGAAATGCGAAGCTTTGTATAAAATGCGCATGTAAAATGCCATAAAATACGAAATGCGCATGTAAAATGCCATAAAATACGAAATGCGCATGTAAATTCCCATAAAATACGAAATGCGCATGTAAAATGCCATAAAATACGAAATGCGCATGTAAAATGCCACAAAATACAAACTGCGCATGTAAAATGCCATAAAATACAAACTGCGCATGTAAAATGCCATAAAATACAAACTGCGCA
>JAQGCY010000270.1:0-20818 GCA_034700645.1 Xenylla mediterranea | reverse complement strand
AACGCCTATAAAATTCCAGGGACTCGCTACAAAACAATGGGTTGAAAATGAGACGTTACGTTGGGTTGACCTGTTGAGAATAGTTTAAATACAATTAATACAGGTTGCTACTTGCAAGTTATATCAAAATTAAATTACGGTTTGATATAAATAAGTACATATATGCTTGTGAATAATGTAATTATGTGTAATATGAGCTCTCAATCTGTCTCTCCTTTTTCAACTCCCCGAAATATCCATTAAATCAGTAGTAATTGGTGATTGACGATTGTCAAGCATTGCATATTAAATGCATAATGCATTGACTGAAAAAAAACCTTCGCAAAAATAAATATGTATGAAATAAAATACCTTTTTAAACTTCGAATTGAATAGCAGTTGAAATAATCTCTATAGGTAATTTAAAACGCCCATTCTTACGAATTCTGACTTCTTGATAATTGGATTAATATGCAGAATGAACCGTGCTGTCTTATTAAAAATCAATGTCTGGACCAGTCACATTATATTTTAATAATTTTTTGGTTCCGGCGTCATAAGCGGAATGCGGAAACCCTAGACGGTGGCTTAATCCAGAAGTTAAAATGTTTAATATTTGGTATAAATATAAAACCTCATGAAACTCGTTTGGATGGATCACTCAAAAATCAAGAATTTGATAGATTGGATTTCTCGAAAGCTAGTCATCAGTAAAGTTATTATAATTTTAGCCAACATGTCATCCTCGAGACCTTTCTTATTCCAAATCCCAATCATATTCATATTTTGAATTTGATTTTGAAGTTTACAAAACATGTATTTTGGTTAACGCTTTTGAACTATTAAATTAATATAAAAACCTAAGCATTTTGAACTTTTAATCAAATCAAAAATGAAATATTATTAACAAATTGGATGGAATTTCATAAAAAATAATTTTTGCCTGCATTTTAAATCACAAATAAATTCACATGCTTTGCTTATTGACGTAAACGGCAGCATAGCTCGGCACACTACCGGTAGTTTTCGTGTTTTTCGGTCGTACGACCGGAAAAAACTACCAACAACCGGTAGTTGGTGGTCGGTAGCCGGTCGTGCAAACTTTTTCTCGGTGGTCGGTGGCCGGTAGTCGGTCGTCTAACTCATTCTCTGGTAGTTGGTCGTCGGTCGTGAGCTTAGTCGGTGGCTGGTCGTCGGTAGTTTGACCACCGGTAGATATTTTCACACTACCAGCTGTGTTATATTACTGGTTGTAGTAGTTTTTTCGGTCGTACAACCGAAAAAAACTACCGACAACCGGTTGTTGGTGGTTGGTAGCTGGTCGTGTAAATTTTTTCTTGGTGGTGGTAGGTTGGTAGCTGGTCGTGTAAATTTTTTCTTGTGGTGGTTGGTCGGTAGTCGGTCGTGTAAATGGTTGGCCCGGTGGTCGGTCGTCGGTAGTTTCACGACCGGTAGTTGCCGAGCTATGAACGGCAGGACAATAAAATGGTCTACTCAAATTGACCCAAGAGATATTATTATTGTTGTAATCAATTAGAATCAGTCCCTTGCAGATTGCATTGCGGATGATAATTTAATTTAACTGACCCAAGGTTTTAGATTAAAACCTAAAGTTACATGAATTTAAGCTGGAATTAGGGTTATATAATTATGATTTTTACAGCATTTAACTTGATTAATCAGCATAATTATAATTATAATTTTTTCAGCATAAATGCAATGTGTAATTCCTTTGTTCAGTGAAGATGAGCGAATGCGATGTTTGTGATCATAAAAAAAAATAGAGTTAGAGAAGCACGCGTAGGGTCTTTTATTTTATGCATCTACTTCTATATGTACATGCTGGTTACAGTATATTGGTTCCTCATTGACTCATTCTCATCTCGTCCTGGTGCTGGTGGTGCTGGTCCTCGTAAAATTCGTAACAAATGTGGATTAGATTTCCTTGAATCACAATACAAATCAGCTGAGTATTACTTCTACTTGAGTATAATAATAATTACGTAGTTCTTTGGTCTTCCTAATTTGTTACAATTACTCTATGTGTATACTCCCATTAAACTCATTTTTTATCATCCTACCAATTCAAAATTGAGGGGTACTCAAGGTCAAGGGGCTAATAAAATAACTCATAGAACAGTGACCACGTCCACGCTCCACGTCCCTTGATTTCCATTCCAAATCCACTTCCCAACACTCCAGTTTATCCAGATCTCGAAGACTCATACTCAAAATACTCGAAATTCTCTTCCTAAAGATTCATTTCAGATTTCAACGATATAGGTCAAGGACTGTTGCATTTGGTTGGACTGGGCACTGGAACTATGTGGGGATGATGAAAACTATGTATGTAAGAGAGCAGTTGGCAAGTTTTATTGAAGAATCTGCTAATGTTAATAATGCTGTATTTGAATTCTAGATGATAAATTGAATTGATAGTAAATGTAAAGCCTTATCTACATTGTTTTCGTTAATTGAAAAGGCTATATTAAAAACAATTCAAAATGTGGAACTATTGGGTGGACAATTTTAATAAACGAATGTGCAAGTACCTTATCCAAAGGTACCTTGGACAGTACCTACAAGATAAATTAAGTCTCGACCAATTAACTGTGGATCTCTCAAGTGGACGTGGGACGGTAACAAATGTGACGTTAGACTGTGAAGTAAGGAATAAGTGATTTATTTATTGGATGATATAAAGGACAATTTTGAACCGTACATTTTTGTTTGCCAGGCCTTAAACGCACTTGCTGAAGAGCAGTCAATCCCAATTGAATTTCTGGAAGGCTCTCTGGAAAGTATATCACTTTCTATACCATGGAAAACGATTCTTCAAGATAGTTGTGAAGTGGAGATTTCTGGTCTTTATATTGCGGTTCAACCAAAGAAAAGGGTAGAAGCTGCTACTTCCATGCTGGACTCAATGTGGACAAGCATGGTGTCAAGTATTCAGTTAGCCAAGGAGTGCTTGCAAACTTCTGACTCCGAAGATGAAAAGGAACCAGCCGAAGATAATGCGTCAAATTCCCTTCCTGGATTAGAAGACTGTGCTAAAGCGATTGATGCGGGTAACTCATTATCAAAATCTTACTTTTTTGATTATTGTGATTATTTGTTTTTTATTTGATTTTCTGTTAGTATTTTCGAGGGGTAAGGTGTGCTTTAGAAATTCAACAATTCGCGTAGAAAGGGTCCAAGTAGGTGGAACAGTTGGAATTGCTCTTGAGCTTCATATTAAGCTGTAAGAAATAAACACTAAAAATACATTTTGAAACTGGTATATAACTTTTATATAATATGAATGATTAGGTGGAATTATGCAGATGAAGCATGCATTGAAGGAAGTGAAAATGAGGCATACGAAACAGCTTTTTCTGTGAAAAGAATAAACATGGAAGGAGTTACCTGTTACAGTGATCTTTTTCCAGCTGATAAATATTCCAGTTTACCAGCTTCCACTGATTCTGGAACGAACAGTGGAGATGAAAATGCAGTTATGCTGGCAAAATTGAATGGACGGCACACAATTAGTATTAAGATTAAAGAAGATGAATCTATACATGCTCCTCAAGTAAAATTTAAGTTTAATTTTACTTTAAAACTGAAGCCAAAATTTTATGTAACAAATTTTCAGATTACAATTGAATGCAACTTTGGATCTCTTCTTGCATTTCTTTCTCCTATTCAAGCGCACGTTTTAATGAGCCTAGTTTCCGATTTACTCAATCCAGATCCTATAACGTAAGTTCATGATTTTTATTTTAATTGTTTTTTGACTTTCAACTATCACGTTTTATTTTTAAAGAGATAAGTTACCTTCTAAAAACCTGAAACAAAAACCAATGGACTGCTTCGATTTTAAACGAGTTGAAAAAGAATTACAGGAACAGATTAAACCAGGTGGAATCGGATTATCTGGGCTGCAGCGCCAACAAGGATGGTCTTCACCTGGATTAGGTATCGTATTGTTGGAATCCTTGTTTTGAGCTATTTTTATAATACTCTGAGTTTCCGTAGATGATAGCGATGAAGAATTTCTTCCTTTAAAGTCAAAGTCAGGAACTGGTGGCCTTTTTAATAGTGTTCATTCAACTCTTATGAATGCATCAATGACATCAGTTACTTCATCTGTGAATGGATCAGTGGATGAAAGTGTGTATTCTGTTCCAAGCTCAACTAAAACTACCCCTCTGTACTACTCATCGGGTTCTCCAAAGAAAACTTTCGGTAAATGAATATATTAATACTATTTGTTAAGTTTACAATTTATTAAAACACGTTTTATTCAGGCGTTCAATCTAGTCATATTGAGAAGACGAATTTTTCAATATCTTTAACAAGTGCTGTGATAGTACTTTTACATGAGGATGTGATTATCTTGTCTTCATCTCGTGCAGCGGAACCAGATTCAGTAGAAATAATGAGAAAATATTCGTATGATTTCTTTAAGTCATTGGGAATGTTTAGTGCTACCGGAAAGAGAAATGTACAGGCAATGAACAATCAATTGAATGCAGCTTGCACTTTGAATCATTCAAGGTGAGACATCTCAAGAGCAAATTAAATGATCAGTCCTGTTTCTAATAATTCTAATCATATGCTAATATTTTCTCTTTAGGTTAATTGCTGCGCCGTTAAAAGTTTGTGGGTGTACCACAACATCAGACTCCAACCCTACAACACTGGGTTATGTTGCGTTTGGATTTTCCGAGCTGGTGGAATATATAAATGAAACTCCTGGGAATATCAATCCGACCGTAGTGCAAGTAATTGGCTTAATTATTTTATATTTAGTTTGTTTGATCTCAATCTCACGATGTCAAAATTAGATAGTTCGATCTTTATTTTATCACTATAAACTTATGACTCCTTATTTGTGGGGCTATACTAACTGAGGTTTCGTTTTATAAACGGCTAAACTTTCTTTTAGGTTCTTTCATTCAGCAATACGATAGACCAATACCCTGCTGAGTCAGTCCGATTGGATTTTAAAGTAAGAAGTTACAAAAATAAGTCAACTAAAACCTCTTTAAAGTAAGTAGAGCTCCCTAAAATTAGAGGATATATTATGGACGAACTAAAATTTTCTTTTCATTAGGATTCATCTTCAACCTTGCTCATCCGAACTTGACATTTCACAATTTGATCGGTTAAATTCTTTGTTTTATCCAAAGTTGTCCTTATACACTAAAAATTCTGATGCTTTGGAGTTTGGGAATGTAAGTGAATCAAATCATAACTTACTCTATATATTGCAGTGTCAAAGTTATTCTTTTCTTCAACAGAATTCTTCACAAAGTTCGTCTTGGGTGATGCTTAAAATCACTTGTGAGTCATTGGCTATGAATTTTAGGTGAGAATTGCTACTTTATTTTTTCTTAGTGAATAGTGATGTAATTTTGTCAAAAGCAAAACGTAATCAAATACACAATGCAGGTTTCCCATTCCGGATTTACGAACCGATGGTGATTTAGAAAAGATTCCGTTTTGGGTCAGGAATCTACGAAGTGATTCTGTTGTACTAAATCTAAACGACTTGAAGTTTACCACAAGCATTAATTCGAGTTATGAAACGTTGGAGTTTGATACATCATGTGATGAAGTTACATTGTCGTACAAAGAATCACAAGATTCCAAACCAATAGCTTTTGCTAATGCTGGAAAAGGCTATTTAGGTAGAGTTCAAAGTACAAGATTTCAATGAAAAAAAAATCTGATTTAAAAGTTTTTTTAGAACAAGATGGAGTTTCTATTACCACACAAGGATTCGACAAACCTAGGGTAATCGTCACAATAAGCCCTAGAATACCAGCCGACAATCAAAATAATCAAAACCTACCAGAGGAAGATCCCATGTCTTTTGAAGCATTTATGCCTCAAACACCGATTTCAATTTCTCCATTTACATCTAAGCGGGTCGTGCATGAATGTTACAGCTCTCAAGAGGACCTTAATGGTACAAATGGTAACTTGATAAATTTATAATTAATTAAGATGATTCAGGTACAATTCTTGACCCGTTATTTCTGTAGCTGAAAGCGTCATTCCTGGGGACAGAAAAGAAATGTTGAACTTTGTCTCTATTGCATCAAAGGATGTTGTCTACCAAATCGAATTGCAGTTACATACAGTAAACGTCTCGTTACCTTCGAAACACTTTTTTGAAGAAATCTACAACAGGTTTGTACTAAAGAATAAGTTGTTGTCTAATTTTATAACATTTACCTACTGTTTTAAGATTAAGCAATGATTTATTACTTTGGGAGCCTTATATACCCAAACAGTTCGTTAGCGCTGCCAAATCAAAAATATTTCACGAATTTAAACCATCGTCTTGTTTTGCAGAAGGTATTGTACTTAAGATTTATTACGTATTTTATCTCTACATAAGTTAAATGGCATTGTTTTTTGTAGGCTCTGGTTCAGAGGATGACGAAGAAGAAATCTCTGCATTTTACACTCCAAGTATAATCAATAATTTTCAGCGTCGAAATATTCAAAATAAACGAGCAAATGGACAAAGTGAGGTCACCCTTAGTTTAATAATTCGTGATGGTACACTGTCCTTTTTTACTCCATTCACGGTAAGTAATCGTACATTGAAAGAGTATTTAATTGGATGTGTTTAATAGTAACAATACTGTTAGTAAATTCTTTTTTACTGTCTTCCTTAGAGTACCACTGGATCTGTTGTACCAGGACAAAAAGGCCAGATAACATTTAAAGTTCAACAAGGAAACTTATTTCTGGTATCGGGGTTTAAAGGAGATCTTAACCTAGGTTTCATTTCTATTCGGGTTCAGGAAGCAGAATTTTATCACACAGGTTATTGTTAGAAGATTGTAATACATTTTAGTCCATAAGTTTTTCATAAGTACTGTTTTCTCTGCTTAGATTTAATATCGAAAGATGGAACAGATATGTCGAAGCTCGGTGACCACTTGAAACGAACAATCTACCCCAGTGATGAAGGGGTTTTAGCAAAAGGTTACTCGAATCCATCAAATACTTCTGAATATTTTGATATGTTATCGGTTGCAATTAAAATTGATCGAGACACCCTAAAACGAGTAAAAACTTTCAAAGTTGCAACAGCGATTAAAGAAGGCACCTTGAATCACAAAGTTTGGCTACCAAATCGATCCTGGTTTACACAGTTATTAGACTTCTTTGATGTGACGGACGTTCCTGTGCTTGGATATACACCGTCCTCGGTTGTTACAGAACTACATTTGCATTTGTGGGACTGCGTAATTGATTACCAGTGAGTTTTCTGATATTATATTAATTATGGGATTAATTAATTCATACTGGGTTTGACTTTACCTTTTTAGACCAACCAGTTTAGCAGCAAGAAGTATTTTGTCCATTGGAAACTTTAGCTTAAGTAGTAACATTGTAGCCCAAACAAATACATCGGTGATTCGAATTTTGGCTGAAGATACAGCATTTTACTTAACTACTAATTTGAATTCAACTATACTGCAACAGGACTATGTTTGTGTTCTTGATATGGACTTATTTGAATTAACTCTTCGATTGTGCCAAAGTCGTACTAGTACAGCACCTAAGATAGAGTTGACCGCTACTAATAATGTTCTTCACATAAGAACTTGTAGTGATTCTTTTAAGCTTCTTCTGGATTTGTTAACATACTATGCCAATGATGGAGATTTGAGTTCTTCTCAGTCCGAAATTAATGAGGAATATTCACACGGTTCTCCAATTCGGGACTCACCAAACGAAGTAGCTCTAATTGATACCGATGAGTTGTGGGAAAAGGATCGAGTAATGTCAAGCTCACAATCCGAACACGTGCACGATTTAGTCGCTGAAGCAATGGTAGACAATGAAGAATCAGAAATGTCCAGTCCATCGACTAAGCATAAACCCTTGTCTCCAAATTCTAGAGGAAATTTGGAGTTACATTTTGAAGATGATGAATATAATAACTTGAGCATCTCTACAACCAGCACAAACGGTCAAATTCCTTCAAATCCCAAATATTACGAACCAATTATGCAGAGTTCTAATGGTTTGCCTGTGGATATTAGTCTAAGTGATGATGACGATGAAGCATTTTGCATACTTGAGAATGATCCCGGAGTTGGAATACCTGTAAGTATATCAAATCCACTTGTACAATTAACTTGATGTTATAATCCCAATGATAAAATTTTTTTTTTCAGTCAAAGTCTGGAGAACCAGAAGCTCGAGTATTAACAGACGAACCAATTCGAATCATTGAAAACTATTTTTCAGTACCAATTGGTAGAACAGATATTTTGAAAGCTCCAAAGCATTACCCTAACGCTATTGCCAAATATGCACTACAAGAAATGTCTGTTGTTTGGCATTTATTTGGAGGAGAAGATTTTCCAATTCCCATTAATAAACGAAGTAAAGAAAGCAAAGAAGAGCGTGATAGGTGAGTTACCTGCACAAACAAACATTATCATGGACTAGGTTATTTTTATTGTTAAATTTCAGTGATAGTGGAAAAGTTGATCCAAATTATGCGTATATGTATGACCAAAATGAGGTTGATATCGGATTAGATGCTTTGAATACAGGTGTTGTATTTTCAAAAACTAAAGCTTTTGAGGTAACATTCTTACTTCAAATATTCCAAAAAGCGCTTCAACTAATTGCAAACTTCTATATTAGAGTGCATGGGAGGCTTATGAGAGTCCTAAGAGTTCGCGGAAGGTACCACCGGATGCAGTAAAGAACTGGAGAAATAGGGGTGGTAAAGGAAGAAAAAACGATGTTTGTATTGAGCTGCATTTATCCAAGGTTATTTAAATACAAACGATTTTTCATTTTTCAAAGCTTTTGTCAT
The DNA here is from genome assembly GCA_034700645.1 of Xenylla mediterranea. Taxonomy (NCBI): domain Eukaryota; kingdom Metazoa; phylum Arthropoda; class Collembola; order Poduromorpha; family Hypogastruridae; genus Xenylla; species Xenylla mediterranea. The sequence continues at coordinate 11,994 of JAQGCY010000270.1, read as the reverse complement.
AAACTTTCATGTTGATTTTTTAGATCAAATTTCAACACGAAGTATATCCAGAAAATCGTGAACAGGCGTCAAGACAAGTACTTGTTATAAATACAGTGGAAATTCGGGATCGGCTCATATCATCACAGTTTAACAAAATGCTGTACTTGTACAGTTCCCAGTCGAGACCCAGGCAGTCTCATGCTAACATGGTTAGTTCATACTCTTTGAACTTTTCCTCGTTTATTTATTACGACTTATATTTAATACTTATATACAATTTATTCAGGTTGTTATCAAAGCAGCACATTTACGACCGGATCCCCATCTGAATATAGAGGAATGCTGCCTAAAAATTTCCTTATTGCCTCTTCGTGTAAATGTTGATCAAGATGCTTTGTTATTCCTGTATCAATTTTTCAGCGATATTTCTCAAAAACCTGACTCAGAGGAAGATATGGAAACTGGAAAGCCATTCAGTCACACTCCATCAGTTGAGTCTCTTCCTGTTATGACTGTTAAAAATGCAGAGTTCGATGAAGAAATTGAGAGTAAAGAAGAGACAGACCCAGTGAACTTATTAATTTTTGACGAATCTCCTGTTCAGGATGACAGTGTATCAACAGTATCTAAAGATCATTCCATCGATTCTACCAGATCTAATATGCCAGTTTATTTCAAGTGAGTTAACAAAATAAGTAAAACATTGTGCTGGATTAATGGTTTATCTTTTAGGCAAGTCTTATTTTCGCCGGACGTTCCGATTCGTATAGACTATATGGGCAAACGTTTGGACATGACACATGGACCTCTGGCTGGAATTTTGATGTGTCTTGGGCAACTCAATTGTTCGGAAATTCAGTTAAAGAGGCTGAATTATAGAAACGGGTTAGGATACATTTTTATATTGAGTGGAATGTGGAATTTTTGAATTCTGAGTAAATTTTGACTAATCTAATTTGATGTGTTTCAGAATTCTCGGAGTAGACAAGCTTGTAGCATATATGGTTACAGAGTGGGGAACTGATATTAAGAAAAACCAATTACCAAGCCTCCTTGGCGGAATAGGACCTCTTTATTCATTTGTTCAGATTTGTAAGAACAAAATTTAATCATTTGCTTAATTAAATGTAGAAGCATTTCTCATTTCTTTGAATTACAGTCCAGGGTGTACGAGATTTATTTTGGTTGCCTATTGAACAATATCAAAAGGATGGCAGGATCGCCAAAGGCTTGCAACGTGGAGCCAGTGCTTTTTCTACTTCTGCCGCAATGGCTGCGTTGGAGTTAACGAATCGACTCGTCCAAACTATCCAAGTATGCGAACGGTTTTTTGGTTAAGTTGCGTTATTGAAAAAACCCGGCCATTTTTGTTTGTAGGGTGTAGCTGAATTTACATATGACATGGTATCTCCTGGTCCAAGTGTTCAGCAACAGCGAAAACAATCAACACGAAAGAAGCGTCATCCTCAACCCAATGATATACGTGAAGGTGTAACTAATGCTTATAATGTTGTTAGAGACGTAAGTCCAGCTTATTATTTGCAGTGAATAATTATAATTGGTAATACCATGACACTTATATTTAGGGACTTGGAGACACAGCCAAAACTATTGTACGTGTTGCAAGTAAGGAACATGAACAGAAAGGGATTCCTGGTGCGGTTGGAGGAGTTTTAAGACAACTTGCTCCAACTGTTTGTGTCCCAATCATACTTTCTACTCAAGCAACTTCTAGTGTACTTGATGGATTTAAGTCACAATTAGAACCAGAATCCAGGAAGGAAGCAGCCGAAAAGTGGAAAGAGAATTAATAATAATATAGAACGATGGGTTACTGAAGAAAAGGAAGCGATGCAGAATGGCTATTTGTATAATTAGTTATAAAATAGTTTGCTTACAATAATTATAATTCTAGTTCTATGCAAATTCGAATTGCGTCACACGGTGTAGGATGTAGTGTTCAATGCTATACTACTACTGGAAACACGGCCTGGTCTTTTTTATTATATTATTATAAAATGATTATTGATTATCCGCATATACAATATACAACAAACAATACAAATTAATTAAATTGACATTTTATTATTATTATCTTTCTAAAAATAAGCCTTAGCCTTTTATGTAACGATATCGAATCGAAAGTTAATGTGTAAAGTATACTCCTTTTGCGAAATTTGTGATTTTTTTTATGTAATTGTAATTTAATAATACGAGATTAATAAATTTTTATTATCATTAATCATATCAAATCAGAGTTTTGTAATAATAATTATTATTAATTTGGACATATTGTAGAGAAGAAATGGTTGATTTTTCATGTGAAGGTGGGACAACTTTTCTTTGTTTCGTTTCGTGGCTTGCTGCTGGGATTTTCAAAGTTAAAGAGCGCTTATTATACCGAGAAGAAGTCCAGAAGAACTGAGAAAACAAGAACAAACAAACGTCACATTGTTATTTCAGTTTCTCAATAAAACAGTGTCCAACTGTCAACTGTCCGTGTCCAGTCGTTTTAGCTTAAAGAAATTTCGTTATCTTTTTGGTAGAAAACGCTGAAAAATGTGGGGAAGTTCTGGAGGTAAGTATAGTTAGAGTTTTTTGTGCTTTATAAACTGTCAACTGTTCGATTTCTAGGTGATTTTGGAGGTGGAGGTGGTTTTATGTCATCCCCTGGGCCAGGAGGTGCTGCTGGAGGTGGAGATGACAAAGGACATGCTAAGGTACGTAAATTAATCCTTATTTTAGTTATACCGGTAACCGGTTGAGCAGTGAAAAGCAGCCCAGTTAAACGGTTTTGTTAAATTATGCTCGGTTGGTTTTCGTACCTACACCTGCAGTTACTTTAAGTTTTTAAACATATATACGTGAATTTATTTTATTTTTTTAGGCTCGTAAAAGTAATAATTTTATGCCAGTAACAGTCAAACAGTTGATAACCTGTCATGAAGAAACTTTCAAAGTTGAAGATATTGAAGCACATATTGTTACTATTGTTGGGGTAGTTCGTAAAGTTGAAACTTCAACAACAAAGTTTACTATTCAAATGGATGATAATACTGGGGTTATTGATTGTATTAGTTATGTTGGACCTGATACTGTGAGTAATATGCTGGATTAAATTAATTGTAGTTATTCACCCAAAACTTCAATTTTGTTTGAATTTGTAAAGGAAAACTCTTCTCCACCAACTATACTGGTTGAAGGAACTTATGGGCGAGTTGTTGGTGGACTTCGATCTCAGAAAGGGTCCAAGTACATAATTATCTATAAAGCTTTTCCGGTTATGGACCTTAATGAGGTTACATGCCATCAATTGGAAGTGTTGCAAGTTCCACAGAAACTTAAGAAACTGAAGCAACAAGAAGCAATGAGTACTGGGTTGGGAGCTGGAGGTGGTGGATTCAATAACACGTTTAATAATACTTCAATGATGGGTGGATTCGGAGGCGGATTAGGGGCACCGCCAGCCGCCCCATCAGCGGGAATGGGGGGTGTTATTCCTGGACTCACTGCAGGACAGAACAAAGTGTTTAATTATCTGAAGGTGAACTACAAGTCATTGAATTAAAAATTTTGTAGCGTATAATTTTTAACTCAAAATCTTTTGCTCTTTGCTAGAAATCGGTCAATGATGATGGAGTTCATCGAGCTGATATTCAACGTTATACTGGATTGCCAGAAAAGGAAGTCAAGTAAGCTGTGCTACAAAAATATTTATGGTTGTATTCTATAAATCTAATTTCCAACATCTTTTTAGTTCAATTATTGATTTCTTGAGTGGTGAAGGGCATATTTTTACAACAATTGATGATGACCATTTCAAGGTTACGGATTGGTAAACAACAAGCCTTAAGAACATTTTGCAGCAGCGTTCCAGTCCAGTATCAGCCACCTTACTACACCAGTGTAATAGAATAAGACTTCTCTTTTCCCAATGTGCCTTGGAGGTGAACAGTTAAAGGTACTTTAATTTCTATTCTTATAAGATCGAATAACTAAAAGTAGGTTCATTTACTTTCACTCGAGGATATGTTTTTCGTCTTCGGGGGTTTTATTATTCTTAATTACATAATTTGAACTCCTGAATAATTTTGAGTGGTTTAGGGTTAATTATAGTTACAACCTACAAACATAACAAACAAACATAATTATAATTCTTTCTACGTGGACATACAAAATACATAAAATCTACAAAGTACGAGTACATTAATTATCAGTTCTTATTAATTGGCTCATTTGTCCTTTTTATTTTCTTCTAAATAAACTTTAAATTTCTCTATTAATGTTGCTGGATCTTCAACCTTGGGCACCTATTTAATCACAATACAACAACATTAGAATTAGTTTACTCATCATAAATATACAATTACATGCATATTTTCTACTTTCATTTTTATTTTCTATAACTTCAAAGTGAAAAATAGCTTACATTTTCATAGTTTTGACAAATATAAATTCCGGTATATACGCCCAATGCATACGAAACCTAAAAAATAATGGAAAAATTAGCTGAGAATTCATTTTTCAGTTAAATTTACTTATGGTAGTGTAGTTTATTATTACCAGCGTCTTGAACAGCCCCATCCCTTTCGTCATTCACCTAAACGCTTCAGCGTTCAGCAAAGTTTTAAATCTTGGATTCTAATAACAATGGATGAATTGTAAGTTGTGTAACAGTTCTTGGCGTTGGCACTGGAAAGAAAGTAGAACTTGCACTTGATTGCTTTCTCCTACTTTTACATCCCGCTTCTTGTACTTTGTACCATATCACACAGGCGGAATATACCATAAACATAGGACAATAGATGGGAGGATATGAATGAATATGATTGATATTTCGTACGTAATCTCGAACACGACGATATGAGTAGTGATCCTTATCAATTAGATAAGGTAAATGTTTAATTGAAAACTGCTGGATTTAGCTCACGAACTTCGTTTAAATATAATGCCATTCATACACATGGATAAAATATCCAGCCGAGCCAAGACTTCTTAAGGAAGTTGGTAGTTTCACAGAGTTACTTAATCCGCTTTATTTTAACGATAGGTATTTCAAAAATCATGCGATAAATTTAAATTTTACTGTTAGAAGTTATAGCTTTGACGTTTGACTAGTAGTCGTTTGCTGGAATCTGCAATAATTTAGTATGCTTGGAAGAAAGAATGAATCCAACCACGACAAATTGGACAGAAAGGTTCCAATAATTTTGTCAAACAAATTCCACAAACGCATAGATGTCCACAAGGGAGTATTGTGATTGTAGCTGCTAATGTTCTACACACAGTGCATGTTACACCAGGGAATAATGCATTATGTCGGCGGTGGGGTGGTAGAGCGTTATCAACGGGTTCATTTGAAGCTGGGGTTTGTTCTGCTTCTTCTGGTTCTCCTTCTTCATCGCTATCTTCATTTTTGACATCCGACAAATACATCTCCTACAACAAGTGTGCGAAATCAATAAATGAATCCTTGATTCAAAGAAAGGTATCACTTGTACCTTGACAGGATATGTGGTGTTGTCCGATAGCTTCATAAACCGTCCTAATACTGTGGTAGGAATGTCAACTAATTGGTTCTTCAAATGCAAAATAACAAATAAGCAGCTCTGAAAAGGGGTGTAAAGGTTTAATAATTGTTCATTGAAACATTTTAATTTAATTATACCATGGACCGCCTTGTCCTTTGAATTGGAAGTTGAGAGTGTGTTACATCCGCAGCACGGTAAATGAGGAAACAAACAGGATATCGATAAGTGTTCGCCATATGTTCCCATTTAACATTTTCTGGTAACTTTACTTCTAAACTCGTTCGAATTCTGATTCTTTCTCTGTATAAATTAAGAAGTATCGTACGATCGAATTAGACTGTGAATCAGTGCAAATAAGTAATTTGTTCTTACCCCAAAGGAGTATTTAAATTTGACAATGATAAATGAGAAATTCCCAAAGAATCAAGATCTTCGGTCGACCCTTCAACTTTCTTATAAAAATCGGTTAAATCGGAGTATATTAGTTTAGTTAGAGAGCTAACGTGAATACCCCAAAATATTTTGCATTTAAATTCGCTATATATAACATCATTCAGAGTATCTTCTTGGTTATTGTGGTCTGGCTCAAGCGTTAATTGAAAGCTTAGGGTATCTGGAATTTGTGTGGAGCTCTCCTTGACTTCAAAGGCTACTGGACAATGCACATAATCAAATAAAACTTCAAATGGTTCGCATATTATTAATCGTGAAGATTCTTCTTCCAAGAGATCATTTGGTAAATAGTAATCCATTAACCTTTTGAAATATATCATAAAAACTTTGATTATTTTTGCATTTATCGTTAATTGTTGTATTACCTAACCGCTGAATACATTATTACAGCAAAACCAGCAAGCAAAATTATGTATACACCAACAGGACCACTCCAATTAAACCATTCGATTAATGCCTCAAAAAATGAATGCAAAGCTTGTTTTAGGAGTTCCATTTCCATATCCACCATTTTGCTTTAATTAAATTTCAGTGCAAAAAATCAGATCCGCAACTTAACAATAAGAATAACAATTTGGAAAAATGAATCATAATTATTTAAACTATAAAGAATTAGGATGGGCAGGCTTTTCGTTTTCACTAAATTAATTATAATTTATTTAATTTAATTATTCTGCAAGTTTCAGTAATAATGAATGACTAATGACCAAAAATCTTTAGATTATAAAATACAGTTTGTCTGTCATTGAAAAAATCTGAGTTTGAAACCCAAGCGCTGAAGCGCTGTAGACACTTTCGTCCGAATTTTAGTAGAATCTAGTAGACCATTAGTCATGTGCACATGTGTAGAAGGAAATAATTAATTATAGTAATCGTAGATAACTTGTATGCTTGAAATGGAATTGGAAAATCATGATAATGAAGAAATTGTTAGAATTGCATCAGAACCAGAAATAGACAGATTTAAAGAAAGTTTTAAGTACTATCGTTCCATTGAAAATTGTAAAAGTTCCACAGAAATATATAAGCTTGATTTATTGGAATTGGACGCAAAGGATAACTTTAATGATCCGCAAATTAAAGAGATAGTTCCAAAAATCCCAAACACCTTACCAGAAGTAACTTGGGGTTTAAAACCTTTAAATGAATGGAAAATATTTCGATTTAAGTTTCCTGAAGGTAACACGGTAAAGCTAAAATGATAAAAAGGTATAATTGTGGGATATAAAATTTTGATACATTTTAATTCTAATACAGGCCTAATATATTTGCGAAATCCATTTACCCCAGAGGGGCAAAAGTATTGGATTACCAGAAGCCTCATTGACTTTCCCTTGGAACCACATATTACGAACATAGAAAATTTGATTATCCGAAAGCGTAATTCTCAAGGAAAAATTAAATCCATCGGTCCAAATAATCCTGATTACTATAAGAAATTGAGATGGGTAACATTTGGCTATCACCACAATTGGGATACAAAGGTGCGAGTTTATTAAATTCAAGGTTTTCATTTGTGAACTATTAACTGAAGATCTTTCTTTCAGGTTTATTCAGAATCAGAAAAATGTGAATTCCCGGAGGATCTTAAAAACATAACGAAATATTTTGCGGAAGTACTTGGTTTCGAAAACTACAGTCCCGAAGCTGCAATTATAAATTACTATAATCTTGACTCAACGTTATCCGGGCATCGTGATTATTCAGAACCTAATCAAGATGCGCCATTGTTTTCATTAAGGTTAATTTATTGCTTTTACTCCTAAGTAAACTCATACCCTAAAATTATCTGAACGACCATTTAATATTTTATAGTTTTGGCCAAACTGCATTGTTTTTAATTGGAGGTCCGTCCAAATCAGTTAAGCCGACACCAATTTATTTGAACAGTGGTGATTTAGTCGTTATGTCTGGAAAAAGCAGACTCAGTTATCATGGAGTATCAAAAATTTTGAAGGCAATACGATACCCTTGGCTGGAAGGCACCAATCAAGGTAAAAAAAGATCGCGAAATCGAAATGATTCTCAGTTGAACCATGAATGCAATATTATATTGTTTGTAGGTTGCAAAGAGGAAAATGAAGAGGTTGACCAAAATAATTGGACGAAATTTTGTATGGAATATATATCTACTAATCGTATTAATATGAATATTAGACAAGTTTTACGTTCGGGACAAGATTGTCTATGAATAAATTGATTATTTGCATTTCGATCTCATAACAATAACTATGATTTTTAGTGGAGTATGTGATTTCCATTTACATTTTTGTAAGCCGACTATTCAAATCATTCTATAAGATATTTAGCTATTGTTCTTAATATGTCCCTAATCGCAATATCAGCGTGTAATCGAATGCCATTGGAATTGGGGCTTGTTTCCTGAACTGCTTTGTATTGACTCCTAGATTCCCTAGCAACCAAGCACAACCATTTATTAAGTTGGACACATTCACTAAATAGAATTTTTGCGAGATGAGCAGATAATGCTCATTAACGAAGAGTTAGTTGAAGCTGACCGTTCGACAGGAACACCAGAATCTGAAACTAGAACCCCATTTATAAACAGTTCACCAGATACAATTTTGGAAAATTTTAAGGACCAGAGTAATTGTACATCCGTGAGTAGTAGTGAAACACAAGGTAGTTACGATTCAACAGAAGAATTCCAAAAACTTTATACAGCTCAAAGGAATAAAAGACACGAGGAAGATCACGCTGCAAGGACAAAACAATTAGTTAGCATTAAACAAACAACAATGGAAGATTTAGATCAAGAAGATATTGATCAAAAAGAAATTGCAAGGCCAAAATCTCGAAGAAGAGGAGGCGAAGAAGGAAGTTTACACTCAAATGGTAAAGGTGATGAGCAAAAGCGTCCACCGACTCAAGGTCCATCCACATCGACTAGTTACCCAGCCCGTCCAAAATCTGTCCGCGGCGGTGTTACTTCGGAAGAAGTCAAAACTCAGAGTAAAAATGAAAGCGATGAGGAGGATGATGATGAAGAAGATGACGAAGAATATAACGACAAAAATTTGGCAAGAATTGAAGGGTAAGTTAAAATAAATGATATTATTAAATTAACCGATCAACCTTCTTATTCCCCAAACATGACATAATCATTCATTAATTTCTTCAAAAAAATATTATCAAGAATGAATGACACAGAACTAAATGAAGAGGATTTATCGCTATTTAAGAGCAGTAGTGAAAGTGGTGATGATGATGATATTTCTGAATCATTTGATCTTCCTGATTTCGATAAGGAAGACCTTAGTGTTAAAATGGCTTCTAACGACATGAGTAGAGAAGAATTGGAAAATTTACTTGCAATAGGAAATGTTGAAGTTGAAGATGAATTTATGAATGAGGATTACTTATTCCCACCCTTGGAACTTCCTGATTTAAATTCTTTTGACGGAGATGAGGTTTTTATTTAAGTTTTTGCTTTCTTTGTTTTATTTTTATTTGCCCATTCACATTTTTTAGGAAATGCAACTTGCCCTGACCGAAAAACGTTGGCATGAAGAAACTTTAGATAGAAAACGCATGAAACTTGGATATAATGCTAAGATGAGTGGCAATCCTGGTGTTCATAACCAAGAATATGGGTCCGTTCCACAATCGCAATCCCTAATAATAATTAATTTCTTTTTGAATTAAGCTAGAGTACTGCTTATTTATAAATTTCATCTTAATCATATTTATAAAATTCAATCAATCCTTTTCTAGAATGTATAATGCGGAAGACTATGAAGGGTTGGAGACAACTCCAGATATCAAGGATTTGTTCAAATATATTACTATGTATTCTCCACCTGCACCGTCAACTCAAATTGAGGTCAAATTAAAACCATTTATTCCGGAATATTATCCAAGTGTTGGTGACATTGATGGTTTCTTGAAAGTACGTAGTAAATGGTACAATCCTTTGAAATATGGCAATGTATTATTCTGTTCCTTCTTCGTTTTCGTTAGGTAATTCACCCGGAAATAACTAATGATGGTCTTGGGATCAAAGTATTGGACGAGCCTTCAGCATTTCAAAGTGATCCGTCGGTACTGGATTTACGTCTTCGTGCAATGGCTAAGCAAAATTCTGCTCGGGCAATGGTTGTTAAGAAAGTTGAAAATGTATCGAAAGGTGGAAAGATTATCGAGAATTGGATCAAAGATATTAGTGATTTACATCGCTCTAAGCCAAGTCCTTCCGTTCATTATTCAAAGTTAGCATTTTATCCACAGAATAGCCACATTTTTGAAATAAGGTATCTAAAGATTTTCTATATTACAGACCAATGCCAGATATTGACACTCTTTTACAAGAATGGCCTCATGACTTCGAAAAAACTTTAAAAAGTGTAGAACTTCCACCTCCAGATTTGGATTGTGACAATAAAACTTATGTGGATATTGCATGCAGTAAGTCATTCATTTAGGACTTCCAAAAAGAATTTTATCTATACCATAATTTTTCGTGAACAGATATCTTGGATATACCAGTCTACAAGTCACGAATTCAATCGTTACACGTTTTGGCGACCCTTTACTTAACTCATAAAAACTTTGGAGGTTATGGACTTGGTAAGCAAAGTAATACAGATCAACAAAAAAGTGCTGGTTTTGCAACATCGGATTCCAGTACCACACGAGTTCCTTTAAGCAGACAAGGTAACGTCGAAGAAACCGGAGTTGATCGATTGGAACTTTAAAACTATACTAAATACAAAATATGAGTTATGAAATAAAAATCGAATCAACTAGCGTTAAACAAGGATATAAATGTTAGTAGACTGATCACAGTGAATTTTGAATTAAGTTATCTTATTGTTGTTGATCTTGCTCATTTTCATAGATTTGATTTATAGAAATTATTTGAGCTTGAATACATAGTGGTTTTGGGTGCTATTTACACAGTACATGTGCACTACTTACGTAAACGAAGAAAGAATTGCTTGAGGAGTTGACTAATTTTGGATACTGACAGTTGACGACAGTACAATTACGCCTTTAGACATTGGACATTGTTATATATCTGGTCCACCTCTCTAAAATTTCAAGTACCGTTTAGAAAGTCATATTTCAATTATAAATATAACCACAACTTACATTAATATAAGCTATTTCATTCTCATCTATTTGCCTACGACGATAACGTTGGGGTAATTGCCAATCTTCTAAAGCTTCACCAGGGGAAGTAGTCCTAGTGGACCCAGGTACAGATGAACTAGAACTTGCATGACCTGAAACAATGCATAATTATAATTGTTAATTGTACACAATGAATAATAATAATCCTTTAAAATGCTCATACCTGGGGCACTAGGGCCATGTCCTGATACAGGGCCGCCTTTTCGAAATCGTATTAATGGTGTATGAGGTTTTAATGGACTAAACACCTGAAAAATTACAAATGCATTTAATGAATGAACTGTGGACATTTAAGTAGTCGAATTAATACCTTGGATGTAACAGCCGCAACTGTAGCTAATGTTGGTCGAACCATTTCAACAGCTTCTTCGAAATTATTAGTATTATTTTTCGATTTGGTATTGGTAACGGCCACGGAACCCGACACTTCTAACCCAACTATCTTTTTCACTTTCTGTGTAAGAGCCCTCAACATCTAATCAAATCAAACTCAGTCACAAATCTACAAAAAGGTAACACATTTACGACGAAATTGATTTCAACATATTCAAGTTATAAAAGGACACAAAATTTAGAATTTGGTTATCATTAGAATTTAGAATGAGGACATTTGAATTTTACTAACTTGGAATTTTGGGAGTAAAATTTTTCAGCTGGTTGAATTGAAATGATTGAATCCTAAAATAGAGAACAGAACACCGACGACGCGACAGACGGTGCGGATGCGGAAGAACTATATTTCCAGTTTCCACCAAGCCTCTTTCTCTGCCTTGTTACAAAGTCAGACTATGCATGAATATATACAAAATCTACCTTTGCAAAATAATTATAATTGATAATCAATCGATCCCAAGCCCAAATAAATTGGTATAAA
>JAQGCY010000269.1:0-20849 GCA_034700645.1 Xenylla mediterranea | reverse complement strand
GACGACTGCTCTACCAACTGAGCTAACCGGTAAGTTCTTGGTTCAGTAGAAGAAAGAGAACACTCTTCTCTTTCACAATATGTAATCTATTCTAGATAGATTTATATTAGATTAGGCATTTTAAGTGATGCTAAATTAATTCCATCTCCTTTGTACTCACTAATTAATTTGAGTAAATTATGTTTTTTGCTACTATCTGAATTTTCAAGCTCATATATTGAACTTATGTTGAGAATAACATTTTCTTGAAGGGATTGAGGAACGTTTTGTTTTACAGTGGATTCCATCAGGCTAACGCTTTCCTTGACTTTTCCCAGATAAAGTAAACATACAGCCATATTGTTTGTAATCTTAACAATAAGAAAAATTTAAGAATTATTAAATAGTTTTAGGCAAATATTTTGTCCAGAAAACTCATTACCATGAAATTGTCAGGCTGAAGTGCCAAAGCTTCCTTATATAACTCAACTGCTCCAGCGTAGTTATTATCAGTAATAGCTTTTAAAGCCGCATCGATTAAAGAGTCAACTGGATCTAGCCCTGCCTCAGTACGAATTGTTTCAGCCGTCTCGAAATAATTCTGAGCCATACTTTGATCACCATGTTGGAGAAAAAGACGCCCAATTGCAGATTTTAATTGGGGTAGATGGGCTGTATCCTTTGCACATAGTTTCTCCAAAAAATTAAAAGCATTATAATAATCTTTCACGAACAACGAAGAGTTTGCTAAGGAGTATAAGACACGAATTTCACGTTTTTTCCATATTTCAAGTGCAGCCGAAAGATATTCTGGTTCCATTGAGACTGGATTTCCATCTTCGCACCGTCCGTTCCCAAGATTTTCAATAATCTAAAGAAATTTGTTGTGTATAAGTCTGCATTATTATTACTGTTTGGCTTGTTGCATACCTTTTCAACGGTGTATAGTATGTGATACAGTTTATTTATCGTTTCGCTAAATTTCCGCATGTATTGTGGAATTTCCGCAGCAAGTAATCGAAAGTAGAAAGGGACCATTGACCCTCTTTTTAGATTATATGATTCAGGGTAAAAGTCATAATACATATCTGGATTCTCAAAATTTTTAAAAGCTTGAAGCTCTTGCTCTGCATTTGAAAATTCTCGGATTCTTACTAAAAGACTTATTCGGGTGAACCAGAGCTAAAAAATTAAATATATGAATAGAAATGATTCTTCACTTATTATTACTAACTATTTAAATACCTGCAAAGTGTGCGGGTTGTGCTTACTAAACTGGCCAACTTTTCCAGGACCCTGTCCGTAGAGCGTCAATAAGCGCTTGGTTAGATTGACAGCCGACCGATAGCATCCGAGCTTAATCAACTCTTTTAAACCGGAGTCATCTTGAGTTGCGCTATCTGCAGTTAATATTTTCCTTTTACTGGCTTCAGATTCTCCAAATATTCTCCCAATATTTGCTCCCACTCTGTCAATCTATTTACGAACAGGAAACAACATTATTGAATCATTCAAAAATTCTCGACTTTAGCATGACTTATTGTATTGCATCTTACTAATTCATCTTCCAAAATAATTCCAGGGCAAGTTAGCGTTTCTGGATTTGGAGGGAATGTTCCAGAATGAACTGAAGTAGCAACAGTAATTAATATATTCTTAGTTTCTTCAGACGGAATCCAAGCATCGTAACTTGGATGAGGTGAAATATAAGAAGATTTCCCCAAAGTAACAGGAGCTTCTGGGGCCATAGGAGTTTCTTGAATTGAGAATGAATCTATGACTGAGGAAGAAACTTGTTGGTTTGGAATGTCTGGTTTAAATTCTGATGTAGATATCCCGATATTAACCGGAAATGGAACTTCTGGTGCATCTGCAAAGAGGCGATTAGCAGTTGGTAAAGGGCCATCTCCATCTTCAACTTCTTCATTCTCAGGTTTTGTAGACAGCTTGGAAATAGAATCAGTGATATCTTCTGTAATAGTTTCAGAATCATCACATTTTGGAACGTTAATTTGGAATTCTGTTTCTTCAACAGCAACTTCAGGTACGTCAACGGATTTATCTTGCTCATTAAATTTGTTCATGTCTTGTTTCCCACTGTCTCCAGATTCCAAATCGTCCGCTAGCATAGAGACCATTGAATTTGTTTTGGACATACCCACCGTCGGCGTAGCAGTATCACCTGGAGCCGGAGTTACAACTAAACTCGGAGATGTTGAAGTAACACCGGCCAAACCCGTAAGTTCTTTATTACTATTGGACTTTGTAAATGAAATTGTATCAAAAATTGTTTTAGATTGAGCATCTTGTCCAGTATTTGATGAAGCGGATGAAAATACAGTACAAATTTTAGGCTCATCATCATCGTTGGACGAACTGGAATCCATGATTTAGAAAAGTAGAAAACTTTTAAGCGTCATACACAATTTTTATCAGAAGGATATAAGGACAACCAAGACCAACCAACAACTTTACCAAGATAAATGATTAATTAATTAATTGAGATTTCTAACTTCCCGAGGTGTTCCTGTCTCGTCTCCTGTCACCAGTACCAGTCCAGTCCCATATGATTTGAAGATATTGTTTGGTATTGGATGCGTGGAGCAGAGGTAGGTGGACCCCAAAACTGGATTCGGGATACGTGTGGGGAAGGGTTAACAAGTTTTACGCAGTACATCCAATACACAACCATTTACCATTGAATTGAGTTCCCTAAAACTTTTCTCCTTCTTCGCGGGCTCCACTCATCAACATTAACAATTTAACATTATACATTCTATTCCACTCAATCTGATCCCATACATCGGCCGGTCCTACTAACGAATCCCTCACTCTGCTCTAAATTACGGACTTTCTTAAACAAAACTAGAACCCGGCAAAGCTCGCTTTGCCTTTTTGATATTGGTCGACGTCAAAGCTCGGCCGGGTTCTAGTTGAGGCTCGCTTCGCTCGCACCCGTATTTCGTATTTGTCAAATTTTAAACAATTCCGAACTCAAAATGTAGTCATTTGACCATATAAGAAATAAATTGAAAAATTTTTATTGTAATGATTGACTTGATGATATTGACAATTGACGACTTAAACTAGGTATCATAAAAATTGGCAGAGAGAGAGAGATAATCATACACTTCTTATCGAACTATAAAATTTTAAACTTCTTAAACTAAATCACTTCTTATAACTAAAACACTTTCATTTTATTTTTGTACAAAAAATCACAGATATAAGCGCTTGTTACTATGGAAACGCAAAGTTCCAAAAATCAACAAAGTGGTTACTCGATCCGGACTCGGAAATTATATAGTATAGATGTGGACCACTAGAAAAAATTGCTTTTTTGGTCCCAAATCTTGACCAATTCAGCTTGAATGATGATCAATGTTGATCTTAGTCCAAGGAAAAGTCTGGACAAAGCTAAAAGGTGAGGAACATGTTTCAGGTTTTGAGTACCTATCATGCATTAGCGATTACCTAATATAACTGGTGACTGGGAAAATTTTGCTTAGGATTTTTATCACATACCGCTGAATTGAAATCCCATGGAATCTCTGTGGTTTTACCTGGAATTAATATCAATTTTGGCCTATAATCGGGTGATGAAACCTGGGTCTGATAGGAACTGCTTAGGTTTCTATTGCTTTAGGTTTAGGATTAAAATTCCGCACTGAAGTAAAATTAAAATATTGTTATCCATGAATCAAATGGTTAGTTCCTTAGTCTTATCTGTGAGTCCTTGGCCTCTTGACGTGGACCCTTGAGTTGTGGATTTTGGGCCAGACCAACTGAGACGGATGTGGAGAGAGTTGGAATCCGAAGTTTGGTAAAGTAGAGGGAAAAGTGCAAGTGGTAATATTTCCACCTCACTCATTCCATAGCTTTTTACAAATGCTGAAATACTACATGTAAAATATCCTGTGGTTCTTCTATCTTACACTTTTAGAACTTTTTTTTTCTTTGGATCTCCATTTCTCCTGGTCATAATAACCCAGAAAGAATTCTTAGTCAATTGATTCCAATTAAACAACTCAGTCTGGAGCTATAAAACAGGTGGTGGAACATAGTAGTTTCCATAAATTAATCGTGGGTAGCTCAGAATTGAGTGATTTAGTTGGGCTTAGCTCAAGTGAAAAACATAAGGAAGTTGAAAGTACCCTCTATTCTTAAGTGGCTTCTCCATTCGGATTCACCTTGACTTTGACTTTGATTTGACCGGATTCCGGATAACCTTGGATTTGGTCCATTAGAAGTCCAAACACCAGCCAACATGGAGGTATGTGTACAGAAATACAATACAGAATCTTCAGAAACATTCCTTCTTAAAATGTTTGACCTTGCATCTGCATTTAATATATTCCTGTCGAGCCTCCTGGAATGTTTCTGGAAGTGGCAATGGCAATGGTGGTATAAGCTTGTAGCAATTCATCCGCAACAATATTCATCATAACTCCAAAATAGATTTTCATTTTGCATTTAACATGTGTTTTTAAATAACTGAAATATCAAAGTTTTAGCGATCACAATTAGATCGACGTCAGACAATCCTGTAGTTTGCAGTTCCTGATTGTGATTCCTTATTCATTGTCAATATCAAAACCGGACCAACACTCAGGAGCATTGGCATAACTTGAACTTCTTACTCGATTTCTTCATTCATTCGACTCCGTGAAATAATCATTGACTTGGAATTGGAAGTCCAAATTCACATTGTTTTCGTTTTTTTTTCAGTAGTATTAATGCATTATCTTAATTGAAATTTTAATTCATATATATGGAAGATGGAACTGAGTTGGTTTGTCCAGATCCAGAACTCATTTGATATTCATATTGCATGCATTGCAAATTCCACTGCGTCAATTTCCATTATGTTTCCGGTTCTGCTTCATGCTCATACAAGTGCAAAACAGTAGTTGTGACTAATGTCTTGTAAATCATTAAAATATTTGGAAGTTTTCTTATCAACACCGAAATTACGAATATGAATCTGTGTTATCAACACTTTTCATGAAACAGCTTAACCTGGAAGTAGAATCTACAATCTACGTGAGCTCAAAAGCTTGATCCAATGAAACCAAATTCCACTCGGTTGTCGGTGCTATTCGTCTAGTGATTGAACTCAAAGCATGATTCTACCCTGACACCTGAGCCCGTTCACCGTTTCCAAGTGTTTTGGGTAAAGCTTCGGTCCATTTTTCTTGATTCCAATAGAATTTCAAAGTGTACTTTGAATGAAGGATGATATTTTGATTTCCCTTCCAACAAAGACTGTAATTTCCACAATTTCTATGAGCGAATTGTTTTATGTTGCATATATATTAATTCACACTTTATCACGAATTGTCCTCCTCTAGAAGATTTAACATATTCTTTGGTTTAATAGGCGTCGATGCTCCAGAATATTATTTTGACGACCTCAGCCAGTGGGGCCGCAACTTTCACTACTGTTCCACACACACAGATATCGAGAAATTCTTTACCATCACAAGCTGTGATTATAAAAAGTACCTCAGGTAAGAACTTGTTATAAAGTTTGACGTTGAATTAAATATTTGAAAATAAAATTCATTCATTCGATTTTCAGGTAAACAAGTAATGGCGTTTCCAATACAGGCTGGACAAGGGGCTGGAACGTCATTTTTTAAAGCTGCAAATATTAAAAGCGAAGTTGGGATACAACCAACTGCTACCATAATTCAGCGAAGTACTCCTGTACTTGGAAACCAAGTTATGGTAAGTATATTAGATTTTATAGATTTATTTTTAACTATTCGTCTTCTCTAGCCACAAATTATTCAAGCTGGAAACCAAAGGCTATTGTTGACTCGAACTGCAAATGGGGGAACCCAATTAATTCCAATTTCTTCTCCCATGAATCAACTTGGACAACAAATTGTAACCCTTGGGAATCCATTGCAAGCAACATCTGCTCCCAACATTACAGCAAATATTGGGCCAACGCTCAATATATCTAAGCAAAGTTTTGTGTCGCCTATTTTGGATCATACGGGAGCCAGGAAGAGAGTCGATTTCCCTTCTGACGTGGCCTACGATACCAAACGGAGAAAATCTGAAAAGGGTGGAAAGGGTTTGCGTCATTTCAGCATGAAAGTTTGTGAGAAAGTTCGTACCAAAGTGAGTGACTTATACTTATTAAGAATCATCAATCGGGTCATCTTTCAGAAAATTTTAATTTAATTTTAATTAATTTTAGGGAATTACAACTTATAATGAGGTTGCCGATGAGCTAGTTAATGAATTTGCATCCCCTTCCATGGGGCTCAGCGCAATTGAACAACAGTTTGATCAGAAGAACATACGACGTCGGGTTTATGATGCACTCAATGTTCTTATGGCTATGAACATAATTTCCAAAGAAAAGAAAGAAATTAAATGGTTGGGCCTACCCACCAACTCTATGCAAGAGTGTACTACTCTTGAAAAGGATCGTCAGAAAAGGATTGAGCGATTAAAAACCAAAACTCAGCAACTTCACGACCTCATTATTCAGGTTAGGAATCCATTCGACTGGGCTTTGATTTTCTAATCTGATTAAAATTGATATGAATTTACATTTACAGCAAGTGGCATTTAAATCTCTGGTGGAAAGGAATAAGGAAAGGGAAAAGCTGACTGGTCCACCTCCACCAAATGGATCAATTCATCTTCCGTTTCTTATTGTTAATACATCAAAACAAACGGTCATAGATTGCTCTATTTCCAATGATAAGTGAGTACCGTTACCATTGGTAGTGTTGTATTGGAACTTAACTTATGGATTTTGATATGATAATTGTCTTATTGGATTATTTCAGGATGGAGTATTTGTTTAATTTTGATGGAACTTTTGAGATTCATGATGACATAGAGGTTTTGAAACGCATGGGTCTTGCCCTTGGACTTGACCGAAATGATTGTTCAGATGAAGATATTGCAAAAGCCAAGAGTCTTTTACCTAAGGCCCTAGAAGAATATATTGATCAGATCGGCAAACGTACGAATGATTGGACGGCAGAATTTGGGGATATAGATTTTGAAGAGTCACTCTTCCATCATCCCGTTGATGATTCCAATGTGTTCGAAGTCACTGGTCACTCTACCCTTGGGGACAGTCTGATGTCTGTTGAGGATTTGGATATGCAAGCTGCCATTGACTCGCTCCATGGACAACCTGGGGATGATGAACATGAACTTGGGGAAGAGGATGAAGATGAATATGGAGAGGAAGATGATGAGGAGGCTCAAGCGATGTCGGATTAAACAACACATTGATGAATTATGGATTATTCATATAAAACCTATATTTCCCCTTTACATTTAAGTTTTAACCTTTACAATTTTTAATGTGTTTTTTCATTCATTTTGTCTTCGGTCACCTTTGTAAACTAGAATTATAATAATTTAGATTAGATTAAGATTCATTATGATGAACCTGAAGAAAAGAAGGAAGAAGAATTTAAGGTTGGATTTAAATCCTGGAAAGTATAGATAAATATTTATTCTTCATAAGGTATAAAGTAATTATGTTGTTGTACAAATTCTGAATTTCCATATTATTCTATTATGCATTGAATATGTAGATAGATGAGAAATAGTTTTATTTTAGATTGTTAGGAGTATTATACGATTTACGATACAATTACTATTTTGCATGTATACACTTTACTCCAGTACAATTCTTTACAATTATAGATTCTCTATTTTAGATTGCATGGAATTTCATTGTTTTATTATATATCTAGAGTAATTAATAATTAATTCCCAATTTCCTTATTAGGAACACAAAGCATTTATTAAAGATTGCTTAGATCGTTTAAGTGAAAGCTAAAAGTGAAAGTCCTGTAGCTTGTGTTGTTATTCTCTTTGTTCTCCAAAAGGAAGCAAGAATTGGATTTGGAATTCCAAAGGGTCCATTGGTATGGTTTTGGTTTTTGAGGACGCTTGGTTAAGGAGAGCATTGTGGAATGCACATGGCCAAAGCCCGCCTCATCAGCTGTTTGGCTTGTCTCCGCCCCAGGATGGCCTCTGAGGGCGGATCTACCCCAGACTCCTCTATTCTGTTTACAAACATTCCATTTCCATTCCATACCAAAACTCTTTGCTCAAAAAAGCCTCAATAACTAGAATAGAACGCGTTAGGGAACAAAGCCAAAACTACGTCGTATTTTAGATCTGCTTTATGCTGTTTATGGCATTTTTATCTTGAATGTTTTTGTGTTGTTTTTTTTTTCATTTTTTTCGTTACGTTGAGTCATCCGCAGTTCCTATCCAGATTGATTCCAGGCATAAAGTTTGCAATTTGCATTGCGTTTTCGAATAAGAAACAACCTTTGGATTTTGATATTCGTTTCGTGTGACCGTGTCAATTATCATTGTCACAACAAAGTTTGCAGGTCATTCATCAATTTAAAGGTAAGAAAGAATACTATACTACTTATAATATGCATTTTTCCTGCAAAACAAAACTAAGTTTAGGGGTCGGCTTCCTTGCTGTGGTTGTTCGTTTGCTCTGGGTTTATGTTGTTCATATTGGTAGAAAAAAAGCATTTTTTTGGATCTGGACTTTGAGATTTGGGTCTCCAGTTCCAGGTAAAAATGACGGAGCAGAATTCCAATGGCTGTGGGCAATGGGATGGAGAGTAGTGAATATTGGTATTGAATTGATGCTATTTATTCCTATACTCCTATTTTTGTAATGCATTGCAATGCTTTGAATCTAATGTCCTCTTTCCATCTCTCTTTTATAGGCAAAAGGCAAACCAAAAAACTATTCCTCTGATTCTCTGATTCTGCAGATTGTATTTGTATTCCTCTATTGAACAAGAAGTAAACTATAAACGTACATGCATGCTTGAGCATATGGTCCAGTTGAGTTCCTACAACTACGTCTTGAGCAAATCTTCAGTTCACAAAACCACTTCAATTAATCTAACAAACAACAACTTACTCATCATGTCATCCCCCGAAAAATCTGAAACAATGGCTAATCACCATCCAGCAGCAGGTAAACAAACAAAAACAACCCCATTTAAATCCATAGTCTAATGGCTTAATTACATTGTATCCAGTTAAGGCCGGTGGCATGCGAATTGTCCAGGATAAAAGTCATTTGAAGAAGAAGTCTGATACTCCAGTGCCAAAGCCAGAAGAGGAGGCACTTAAGGTGTCAACCAGGTACAGATACAGCATTCTAAATTTAAAACACACAAAAGAACCCCACAATTTAAATTAATTACCCTTCTTCATATAGTCCACCAAAGCAAATTGACTTGATGTCTGGAGCTAAAACAAAAGAAATGGATGGATTTCCTCCAGCTGCAGTTCAAGGTAACTTTAACAATTAGCACCTCAATATCACTGTTAGACTGGTATAATGAGTTTTGATTGTATTCTTTAGCATTCCATGATAAACCAGCTCCAACTCGTGATATGAATAATAGCCATAAACCAACGGTCCACCTTCAACAACCCCGTAAGTGAGTATAAGGTCAATTAAACAAAACATTGGTATTCCTGGTCATCAACTATCAATATCAACATTTCCTCTTCTACTCCATAACCAACTCTTCGTTTAAACCATTAAAATATACAGCTCTTTCACCCCATCCGTCATTCTCTATTTCTACTTAAGGCTTCAACGATAAGGTTTACAAAGTTCTATGATATGAATGATAATCAGATCCAACTGGTGCATTTGGGGGTAATTAATTAGTCATGTATGCTTTAGATTATACATTATTAATTCGAACACAAAAAACATTTAGAGTAAAAGTATTAATTGGCCACTATATTAATTATTAAATTCTTTTTTTCCATCTCCATGTATCTTTTCACTTAACAAATGTAAAATTATTTTCTATACATTCTCTAAATTGGATTTAAGTATTTTTGTTTGAGTTTAGGTAATAAAGCCATGAGTTTGGGGTTTTGAGCTTTAATTTTTCCTACTCCAAAAATGATTTCCAAGTTTTTTGTATCTTCCAGTGTAAAGAAGATTTTCGTAAAGTCAAACCTGGAAGTAGAAATTGATATAACTTTAAAACATTCCGGTCTAATTATACAGATGAATTTTGTACCGTTTGGTTCCAGAAATAATATTAAGTATTTCTAATACATCTTCGGCCTCTGCAGTCTTGCTCATTCCAACCTCAATTCCATCATCCAACGGAAGTTCCGGAATTGCCAAGATTTTAGCAAAAAGTTCAAATAGTTGTGGTAAAATTTCCAATGGGACTTCATCCTTGAACAAAGTTTCCAATGTTTTAAATTCCAAGAGTTTTTTTAAGTAGTCCAATTTAATTTGAATGGGTGTATTTGTATTGGAGTAAGTTAGCTCTTTCCATTGGATCTTAAACTCATGAATGTTCTTGGGTAAAAGATCAGCCTAAAAAATTGGTTACAAAAAACTGGATAAATCTTGAATGGATTTAAGCATGATTGATTACATACATATTTTGATTTATGGCTTTTTGGGATTGGTTGTGGTGAGCTAGAAGCGTTGAGGTCAGATTCGGGACCGTTGATTCCTTTGTTCCAAATGACTTTATTGAGAAGGGAAGAATTGGGCTGGAGCTCTTTGGTATCTTTCTTTTCCAAAGGTTTCAAATGAGCAGCAAGGACCTTTTGCCTGTAAAATCAAATTGTAAATGCATGGAATTGTTTAATTAATAGATTCATTAACAATTAATAACAACAATTAAATGTTGGGACATTAGAAGAATAAGTAGCCAAGACGCAGAAGAAGGCACGGAAGCTTCGATGGATTTGCATTGGTCTGGTTAAAAGTCCAGGGGCAAAAAAGCGGCTTGGCTCAATCTTACTCACTCAGAAATCTCATCTCCTGTTTTTTTCTCATAGAAATTCATTGGATAATCCTAAGCCTCAGAGTTTCATAATAATAAATTGTGTTGTTTTTGTTTGTGCATTGTATTGCGTGTATGATTAATAATTGTGTGAATTGACTAACAAAGAAAAAGTGTCCATTTCCAGACCGACAAGTGTCCAGAGACTTAAGGGACAAATACAGATTACTGATTACCTAAAGTCTTCATAAGTTCCTGAGCCTTGAACAGCACGGATTTTGGCATCATTCTGAATCCAGTACAAACGATCGGATTCCAGCTCTTTCTGTAAGTCACTTTCTAGTTGATTGTAATCCAATTTAAACTCTACACGACTACCCTCATCCTTCTCACGAACCCCACTCATTTTGGCCAAATTAAAAGCTTTGGGCATGGGTTTGTTAGGAAGCTGATGATTCTTATTATTGTCCATTGTTCTTTTTTCAGTTTTCAGTGTGCTACTGCTAACCACGGCGCAAACTGTTCAATTAGCCTAATGTCAACGACAAAACTTAAAAAAATAAGCTCTTTAGAACTAATATTAATACTAACCTTAATCGTTTCCTCTCCCGAACAATGTTTTGGTATTGGTTTGCTATGTGTAGTTTTGGATGCAAATTAATCGTGTAATACTTTAGCTTAGCCTGGGGTTCAATTATTCTCAAGCAAAACTAACACAATTTCAGAATCCCAATAGTTTTTCAAGGTTTGGACAACAATAATAAACAAACCGTTATTGATTAAACAAAATGTTTGTCGTCATAGTTCCAAGGAAACTGATTGATGTTCCGCGCATCATGAACTGCTTATATGCAAAGTTTTAATGAAATCAGCTTGTCGTTTGGAAATTGTTTTTCGAATAATTTGAGTAATTTCGAGTAATTTGATTAAGCTAAAAATTAAAGACTGTCAACTAAATTGCAGAATGATTAATGGTTCACATTTAATTTCAGAACCATAACCAATGTCTTCTGAAGTAGAGGCAACTCCAACTACGACTTCAACTGTTCCAGGTTCTACAGGAGTGGTAAGTTTACTCAGAACAATTTGATAATTTACTTCTTGTGACCATAAATTATTCTTTTATTTCTGGTTATTCAGGAGTCGGATAAGTCAGTCCATGATTCCGAGGAATATGAAAGTGCAGAAGAAATTGAAGGCGAAGAATATGAGGATGAATTAGGAGTAGAAGAAGAAGAACTTGAAGAAATTGAAGTGGAAGTTGAAGAAGAAGTGGATGATGAGGATGAGGACGGCGAGAATGATGAAGGAGAAAAGGATGTAAATAGCTCTTAATTTTGTAAACTTTGTTCAATATCAGTCCTTATACATCTATTTAATTTTAGGTTTCTAAGATTGAGAAACCTCTGGATGACGATCAGGATAGAAAGAACCCTCAATTCATCCCAAAAAAGGGCTACTTTTATGAACATGACGATCGTACAGGAGCTGAAGAAGGGTAATATCTAAAAAATTGCATAACCACTACCATTTCTCAAGTTTATTTTTGTTAATTAGTGAAGAGAATGAGGTTGAGACAAAGGATGAGCCAGAGAAACCAAAAAGAATTGTAAAAGAAGCTTCTGATAGGTGGTCTCATGATCTTTATGATGAAAACGAACAAGTACCGAAATCAAATGATGAACTCCGTACACGATATGGTTACGATATACGAACAGAAGACACAGCTCCTCGAGCAAGACGTCATAAAAGATATAGGTCAGTGTAATAGTACAATTTTAATTTATATGTGATGGTTGTTATGCTGTAATGCTATAACATGTGTGTCCATTCCAGTCGTGGTCCCAGTACTTATACTAGAAAATGGGAGGACGAAGCTGCTTATCAAAGACCAAGAGGAGGAAGCGTCCGTGGGCGAGGTCGTGGTGGATTTCAGAAACCTGGACGCCGAGACTCTAGAAATTACGATGAAGAATTTCCAGAACTACACGAAAAACGAAGTGGAAGTGCACCTAAACCCAAAGTAGCAGAAAAGGAAAATGAAAAGCAGGAAGTACCAACAGAGAAAGAAAAATCACAAAGCAGAATTAAAAGTAATGATTCTACGGACGACAGGCCATTAAACAATAGAGAAGCCTCTCAAAGAAAACACGAAGAAAGGAATCGTAGAGATAGAATTCCAGAAGACAGAGACACTGGCCGGGGTAGAGGAAGTAGACGAATCTTTCATGGCTCTAAGCAATTTACAAATAGAAATCGTTATCCAGAACGACGAAATGAAGAATTTAGCCGAAATAAAGTTTCGGAAGATCAGAAATCTTGGGAGCAAAAGGTTGATCGGTTACGAGAAACTGAGAAGTCTAAATCTCCTAAACAAGCAAATGGTTCCTCGGGTTCTGGTTCAAATGAAAACAAATCACACAAACAAAGTCCGGTGTCTGTTCCTTCAACCAGCAGCTCATCTTCAGCACCGAGGGGTACAAGTGATGCCCAGGTTAGGAAATCTGTCCAGCCATTCACAAACACGGAATATACTGGGAGTGCTAGTTTGACTGCTAAGAGAAGCCAAGAATCAAGTTCTTATTCTCGTGGTTCTAAATCCGACAAGAATCAGCCCAATTTAGCGGAAAAAGAAAGAGGATATGAAAATGAGCATGATGATAGGACCGACGAACGTGGTGGAAATCGTATTGCCACTAATTCAGGTAAGTACTTTTGATCATTATTGTTTCTTACAGTAGCAAATATAACGTATTTGCTATATATTTATATAATATTATATTTTTCACAGGTTATGCCTCCGATAAAATTAGGGCAAACGAAGTTTCTTCAAGATCACAACAATCTACTACTACATTACCTGTTTCCGAAACGTCAAAACCAAAACGATTTTCATCTCAGCGACAACGTCAGAATCAAGAGGGGCCAGGAATAAACGCAGCAGCTCCAACATCGTCTACTCCTCCCAATATTGTTTCCGCACCTCCAAACTCTGGTCCTCAAAATCAAATTCATCTCGGGCCACAAACTAACCTGACTTTGGTAACTGCAACTGGACAAATTATATCTCCTGGTGTACCTGTGTCTGTTATGTCGGGCTATCCGCCAGGACCTGGCTATTATGAACAAGGTACTTTACCAAATTTTCAAACTGTAACAAAGTCCACATTTACTATTCATATTTTTAATTTTTAGTTCAAACGTCTTATGACACTCAAGGATATGAAACCTCTGGCAGTCCTATTACAGTTGTACCTGGACCAGGTGGCTCATCTGTTTCTCCTTCACTTTGGGCACAACATCAACATCCAGCTTATGCTACTGGACCACCCTATCCTTCACCTCCCACTGGACCTCCTCAAATGCAACAGCCCTATGACTCAGCTCCCCCATACTTAGCTGGTCAACCACAACCAATTTTTGCACCTCCTCCACATCCTCACCCACAATTTATTCAAGACCCAACAATTATCAACTATGCTCCTCCAGGCCCTCCACCAAACTTTGGAGCTCCGCCGTTTCATCCCCAACAATTCCCTGGCTACCCACAAGTTGTAAGCAATTTTTTCCTTACTTTAGATTAATTAAACGGTCATTAAAACTTTTTTTATTTCAGCCACCTGGTCCTCCAGAAATGTATCATAGTGGAGTAACTTACTATAGTCCACAAACACAAATGCAGAGACCTCCACCGCAACATATAATTGTTCAGACCCAGTCCAAGCGTACAGGATCAAGGCTACAACTTGTGGAACCCTCGCGTAATCAGATAAGACCTCGAGCATACCAAAGTCGAGAAGAAGCTGAAGCTGACATGTACCAACAACAGCTCCAGCAACATTACCAATCTGGGGCATATGTTGAATCAGGAGGCAGATTAGGACCTGAAATGGAAACTTATGATCAACCTAAGGAAAGCCTGTCCGAGAAATTACAAGATACTTTAACTATAAATCCGGATATCGAACGGTAAGTCAAAGGCAAATTTTTCTGTCATTCAATTGAGTCTAATATAATTTCGTTTATTTATAGTCGTAAGAAGAGCCCTTCACCTGCTCCACTCGAAATTTCAAAGGCACCTGAACCTGAGAGCTGGGCTGATCAAGTTTCTGAAATGACTCCAATCAATTCACCTATAAAATCCGAAGGTTCAGTTGATTTCTCTAATGCTAAGCCGTCTTCAGACTCACAATTAAATGAAAAGGATAAATAATTACAACTTAACCCTAATAGAATTTTCAATGTATATTTTGTAGTTATGTCAATCTAATTTTTATTTTCTGGAGCTTTCCTTGAAGTTAAACATGTAGCTTGTACTAAGGTGGTTGGTTGGTACTTTTAGGTCTAGGTTTGGAAAAATATAATGTAAAACAAGGTATATTTAAATCACTCGCGTTAACCCACCACAACAAAATTATAAAATGTATGAATTTGCTTGTTATACTTATTAAAATAGTTTTGAATCATTCTGTATAGTGTAGTTAAAGTTAATGCAGAATCCTTTATCTCCGTAAAACACCTGCAGATGCGTTTTATACACAATTACGAATTACAGTTTATGAGTTTTAGACTCATTAGGATAGATGTAGATTAAGAATATGCAGATCCAGTAGTTATGTTTTGTTTATTGAAAAATTAACGTTGTCAATTTTTTCTTTCAAAAAGAAAAGTCAGCATTGTTTGTTTTGTTTTATATAATTTTTTGAGAGCAAATTGTATTTGTAAATGACTTCTGAAAATTCTGACGAAAGTTATAGAATATTATTATTACAGAATAGACAAGAATTTAGCATTTCATCTTATAAATAAAATTATTATTTGTGCTTTTATTAAATTGACAAAAAAAGAACTCGTATTTTGGTGTTGTATTTTTGTTTTGTTTTATTAATCAATCATTGTTAATTCTTATTCATAGTTTTTTGTTTTTTTTTCTTAAAAATTAAAATTAAAAAAGAGAAGATCATATTCAGAATTAAATTATCATCATCAACATCACTCAATCAAAACTTACTCCTCCTTCAATTTGTCCTTACGATTAGATTATTTCTATCTTTAGTCCTTAATTTTAAAATACACAGAAATAAAAGAGGCAGTCATCCAAGTAAATTAATTACTTACTCACATCCTCACTCACTCACAATTAAATTTAAAGGGTACACAGTTAAAATAGGTTAAAACAAAAATGTA
Source organism: Xenylla mediterranea (assembly GCA_034700645.1). Classification (NCBI taxonomy): domain Eukaryota; kingdom Metazoa; phylum Arthropoda; class Collembola; order Poduromorpha; family Hypogastruridae; genus Xenylla; species Xenylla mediterranea. Next base: position 4,884 of record JAQGCY010000269.1, on the reverse strand, counting down.
TGTGGCTCTTACTTTCTAATTCTAAATTTTAGTACATACAAACAACAATGTTCAACACTCCCAAAATTCTTTCTTCCTCATTAACTTCCATACACCAACTTTTTTTGTATTCGTGGATGGCAGTTTTCTTTTTATCATTATTTACATTCATATAATTTTCTTGTTGAAGGGTAAGCTTGTAATTGTAATAATTGTAAAAACTGCCTTGTACTGTACTTACACATAATATAATTCTAATGAACTAGATTTTTCCTCTTAACTGCCCTCACTTCACATATGACCAGAACAAAAATAACGTTTTAATTTAAACGGAAGCTGTCAGTTTTTGACTCAATGGATGAAGAAAAACAAACTCAACAAATTAGTAACGTATTTGTAATTGTTCTGAAGGTACGAGTTCTATAACTTCATAATTTCCTCTTCAAATAGCACCAATAATTATTATATAATTTATTTTTTTGATTATGTGTTTTGTATTATATTGGCTTTGGGAAATTGGGGAGGGCTTAGTAATAATTATACTTTAAAAAATCCTTAGATTTACATGCAATTTAGGTTATTTTAGCAGTATCCATCTTCCTACTTAAGTTTTAACGTGCTTTCTTTTCAGCTTTCCTTTGAATGAACTTTCCCCACTTTCTTTTTTTTTGTTTTAAAGCTCGATGAGAGTACACAGTACAAGTATATTATGTATGTATGTGTGTATTTATCTACGAAGATTAAAATAAATTAAACCTATGAGACTTCTAGTATATTACAAGTTTCAAAGCCAATTAAAAACTAAGTACACGGGTCCAGGTACAAGGAAGATAAATAATAACAAATTTTGTAGTTAGTTGCATTGATTGCACTTAAAATTGCACATGGACAATAAAACAAAGAAATTTAGCCATATCATATCAATCTTGTTGGATTCAAACAATTAAGAGGTGTTATAAATGTTTAAGAAAATCTTAATTTGTGCGCATTTTGTAATATAAACTGAAAATTACGATTGACATGGGCTATGATTCAGTATGAATCTGAAGATAAGAATTCCATTAAATTCTATTAAAACTAATAATTCTTTTTGTAAAGGAACACATTCTAGCTATTTTTTCAATTGGGAAGAAATTACCACACACATATACATACACACATACATGATACAATACATACATTTACATAAACAATTTTGGGAGGATTTTGTATAAACTTGGAAGCAGAAAATGCTAAGTTAAAGTTACTGTGAACTAAAGTAAAGTTTTCCTTTCTTTTTTGGATTAAAAAATTCACTGGAAAATAAAAACAAACGAAAAAAAAATATAAATGATTTGATTTGACTTTTTAGACAGCAATTCAGCAGTATAAGCATTTTTTTTTCATTTTCATACAATAAAGAGTACTTATACTACTACTTAGTTTGTTCTTTTAATTCTGTTAACTACATAACTTCTATACGTACAATTAAGTAAGAAAAAAGTTTTTGCTCTTTAATCCAATTCATAAAACATCAACCCATACATCAACAATTCTTTCGTTAAAACACCCTTGATTTGGTCACAAAAAATTGTAATTATTATTTTTAAGAAAACAATCTTTTCTCTTTCCTTCAATTCCTTATATAATAATTCTAAAATAAATTAAAAACTGAACAACATAACACTGAAATATATTTTTGAAAGCAGGAAGAAAATAGAAGAATTTTTTTAAGCTATTTTGGAATCCTTTTGCCTTAGTTTTTTTGCCGTGAACGAGCGAAGAAATAGTTTAGTTTAATGTAATCCTTGTGCATCATGTGTGCTTTGACATATTTTGATTTGTTCTTTTAAAAAAACTGACCATAATTTTTTTTTTGACTTGAGAGGACTCACATTCGCATTCAGAATTGTCTAAGCTTCAATATATAATCCTGGGCACTAATTGGTCTTGGGGATGGAAAGCATTAAAAACATACTTGTTCTAAGGGTAAGTAAAATGAAGGTAAACACTCTTTTGTAATTGTACATTTCCCTGGATCTCTTGGAGTGATCATACTTTTAGTTTTAGTAGTCTACTACAATAAATTCCTTATAGAAAATTAAAATGAAGAAGTACAAGACGTGAAGTGTCCATCACAATAGCTCATATTGACGTAAATGCATTCTCTGAATGATATCTCGACAGTCATCAAAAACCCGACGGATATTCTCAGTATCTACAGCACAGGTAAAGTGTGGGTAACAGTAGTGTTTACCATCTCCACTCGCTGTACTAATACGCTGCAAAAAAAAATAAAATTTAATTCATTAAAATCCCAAACGCCAAAACGATTTTCAATCAAAAGAAACAGAAAGAAAACTCAATTTTGTAAATTAGAAAATTTAAATTGAATGGACGTCATCGCCCAGGCCTCATTCTATTCATCAAAATCCACGCTTTCTAGCTTTGCTCTCCATCTCAAGCAGTCAGTGTAAATAAACTTTTAACTCTATGCACTGGGAATGAAACCGTAAACTCTCAATTTCAATTTGACTAAAAGTTTATAGTGGTGTAATAAAAAGGATTTAATTGAAGTGATGGAAAGTTACTTACTAGAAATTCATCCCTGATAAAATATTTGGCGCGGACGAATTCAGGATCATCATTAGGTTCGGCAGTGGCATCAACAGGAGTTTGATATCGTGAAAAATCTGGAAAATAATCTTCCAACCTTGACTTGGCTGCCCGGACTTTTTCTGCTAGTAAATCTTGTTTATTTAGGAATAGAATCACTGAGATTGTTCGTAGCCACCTAAAATATAACCAATAAAATATTAGTTTCCGCAATGCCAAAATACAACAATTAACGCCTTAAAAATATTTACACTCTTAATTATATCCTTGCAATTCAAAGCTCGAATTTTTCCAATATTTTTAGTTCTAATGTCCCATTTCTATTCATAGCTATTACTTTTTTAAGCTTGAAGCAACATTTAGATCAAACAATAAATTCGAAAAAGAAAAGTTCATAGCGCATCAAACATACAGTACAAGTACATGTAAGTGTAACGCAATAAAACTAGGAGAATGAAGCAACTAGCTAGAAATGCCCGGTAGTCATTATACCATCCATCACTCTAAACTCCCAAGAGACATGCATTCTCCAAAAGCAGAAATAGAAATAATCCAAAGTAATTTTTTGCAGGGTGAAAGTTTGAGCCATTCAGTTCCAAACCCTAAAGGTTAAATGCTTATGAGTACGACGAACTAATGCGATTGTTTTAAGGTTTTTCTTTTAACATGAAACCGAAGTAGTCTACGAAGCAACAGTAACCAGAATAATTATAATGCTTATCCACTCCAAAGGTAACTATGTTTAAAAAACCATATGAAAGAACTTCAAAGAAGTTATGTTGAACTTACCTATTGTTCCAAATGCTTTTAAATAATTCAAGGGACTCTTTGAGCCGATTTTGTGAAGCATCTTCTCTGAGGACCATATTATAGCTGCTACAGGCTGTCACAAAGATGATGGCAGTCACATCATTGAAACACTGGATCCATTTCCTCCTTTCATCTCTCTGTCCTCCCACGTCAAACATGCTATACAAATTAATCAAAACCATAATAATCAAATTCCTTCATCCTGAATAATTTCCATAAAAATAGATCAATTTGGGAAGGAAACAAAAAACAAAATACGAAGCAAGTTTGCTTCCTTGACCTTGCATTGCACCCGAAAAACCAATTTTCTGGAAACATGAGTAACCTTAATAATTGGTTTCTGGAATTGGTGTTATCTTTGCGGAGTATTATTATATGTTAACAATATCTGAAGCATGAGCCAGATAAAGGAACTTAAAGGAACCGATAATTTGACCATTAAGAAGAACCCGGGATTAGGACTGTGGGGGTAAAACTATAAGCTCATTAGTTCGGGTATTTCTTGTTCTGATCTTTGGTCTTTTTCGAATATTGTGTTGCATGATAGTTTAAATGAGTAAAAGTAATTCGAGTAAAAGAGAAAAGATATTAAACTCTTGAACTTACTGAAAATTAACCTTATCCACCTGAAACCTTGTTTCGAAAATACCCGACGTCAGAACACGACATCTTAGAATATCCTAGAATTAGAAATACAAAATAAATGGTTGACATTCTTTTTATTTTACTCTTGGCTGGTTATTTGATATCAATACTTTTCTTTTTCAAACTACGTACCTGTTCCGTAGGCGTATAATTTGGCATTTTTACGACGTTTACCATATCTAGAAAACTATAAATTAAAAAGAATGAAAAACTGAAGCTTTGTAAAACAGTATTTTGAAGCATATGGACTTTTTGCAGCAGCATTAAAATCTACAGAAAACAGTTAAAGCTTAACAATTTATTAAATACATGAGTTGTCATTAATAAAACTCATCATCCAATGCCCAATTCTAATATCAATATGCTAATTACATAGATTATTTTCTAGAAAAATTAAGTGGGACAAGCTTTCTTTTAGAACATATAAGTTGACACATAAATGGAAAGGAACAATGACATTATACTCAAGACTTGGGCTCCCAAATACATTTACGATCAGTGGTTCCGAATTCAAATTATATACGACATCTCTCTAAGCTAAAGTAGGTCATGAAACCTTTCCTTTTTTCTATATTTTCCACATTATATTCTCGTTGTATTAAGTTAACGGGAGAGAACAGGATGAGAAGAAGAGAAAGTAATCCTACAATTTCCCTATTTACTTTACTCTGCTCCAACGTGAACGTTCTCGTAAAAATTTCAGCCTCGACCAGACGGGTTCTTGAGAAGAAAGTAAAAAACAAGGCTGTATTACTCCTACATCTACTATATAATAACTACTAATACTAATATATTAAAAACACAATAATAAATATATTCTGTAGTGTTGACTGTACATAATCCTTGAACTCCATA